>JAECWM010000125.1:0-57685 GCA_018150695.1 Drosophila oshimai | reverse complement strand
CAAGCGAAATTGGCCACGCGCATCCGGGATTGCACCAGCAAGTAGAAGTGCAAGGGCAACTTCCCGGCTTCGGTCAATAACTCCAAAAAGTGCCGACCGCAGCGTCTGGCCCACTTCCCGCTGCAGCGACGACAACAGGAAAGCTCCGACGTCGGCAGAGGCAGCGACGGTATAAATATGGCAATTTTTGCAAACATTAATTTAGTTCCAATTTTTATATTAATAAAGACGGACCAAGTGTCCAAAGAGCACCCCATAGGCTGCCCGGGTTCCACCGATCCGAAAAATAAGTCGCGAATCCAAAAATCACCTGCAAGTGCACCCCATAGGCTGCCCTGGTAACACCGGAAAAAAGGCGCACCAAAGGAAAGGCAAACACTGTGGACGACCCAGCAAAAAAGGACTCACTTACATCAGACTACAGGCGATCGCCGTAGACAACTGGACGGGAGTGTCAGGAAAAGGTACCCCAGTAGCAAGGAGCAAAAAGGACTACTACCAACTGGCCGGTTCAGGATGTATTTTATTTTTCTGTAAGCTAACTTTTAATTACCAACCAAAAACCTAAAAGAAATCTTTTTAAACAAAAGCCAAAACAAAGGCAAAAAAGCTACAACAAAAGCAATAAAAGCTAAAACAAAGCAATAAAAGCTAAATAAAAGCAAACAAACGCACAAACGCACAAACGCAATCTAAAATTTACAAAAAATTATTAACCTAAGAATTTACATTTAATACACATTTCTACACATACAAAAAATATTTAATTTACTTTTTCCACAAAAAACAAAAAATATTTAATTTACTTTTTCCACAAAAACACACAATGGCTAACCAAAATAATCTGATTAGGCCCCCGGTGCTTAACAATAGTGGAGTACAAGCCCCTGATTTAAACCAAGTCCCAGCAAACTTAGCTAATATGCAAGCCCAAATACAAGAAACAGTAGAGAGAATTTTAAATCAAAAATTAAACCCAGATTCAGTACCGCTACTCGATCAAACCTATACGGCTAATGCAAATAATATGAATGAATTTGACAGAGCCCCTGACATAGTGAAAAGCCTCAGGGAATTTTCTGGCCAAGCAGGAGAATTCAGCTCTTGGAGGAAGAGTGTAGAGAGAATAATAAAAATATATTCATTAACAGAAGGATCCCCCAGGTACTATTCAATTTTAAATGTTATTAGAAACAAAATAGTAGGTAATGCAGACTCAGTTTTAGAATCATATAATACACCACTAAACTGGACAGCAATCTCCAAATGTTTAACAGCACACTATGCTGATAAACGAGACGTTACGACTTTAGAATATCAAATGACTTCGTTAGTACAGGGTAATCAAACCACAGCAGATTTCTACCAACAGGTCTATACTCACTTATCACTCATATTGAACAAAATTTCATGCATGGAAATGGGAAGAGAATCAATCGACCTTTTTGCCAAGTCTTACAGAGACAAGGCGCTTGATACATTTATTAGAGGTCTTAACGGCGACTTGCCTAGACTGCTAGGTACCAAAGAGCCGACAGATCTTCCATCTAGACTTCAACTATGCGAAAGACTAGAAAATCAAAATTTCAGAACCAATTACGCCAATAATAATCAAAACAATTCAAGCAAATTTGATGGACCTACTAAAGGACCTGCCTTACCAAAAAAATTCGTACAGCAACCATTCAACGTAGCTAGACAACCATTTATCCCACATTTAGCTCACGTTCCACAGATCCCGAAAACGACAGCCTATTTTCCACAGCAGCAAATGCAATTCAGTGGACATCGTCAACAATATTCTGCTTACCCAGCAATACAGCCACCACGACCATTGGCTCCAAAGCCACAGCCTAAACCAGAACCTATGGACATAGATAAAAGCCTACAGACAAGACAAATAAATTATATGAACAGACCAAATAACGGAATGCAGGGAAAACGACCACCACCTCAAATGACAACCGGACTGTTAGATAAAAAACAGAGAAATTTTCACATAAACACTGAACAAGAACCACCATTAGAAAATACCGACCAATTAACGGAAACTGACGAGACAGCAGCCGATTACTACGCGGAAATTCCAGATTTCGAACAAGAAACAGAGGAAACCGAATATACTGGCCTTTATTTTTTAGAGTAGAATCCTCTTCATTACCTTACTTTCAATGGAAAACCGGTGATGGAGAGATGATCAAAATTTTAATAGACACCGGCTCTAATAAAAATTATATCCAGCCGCGACTGGTAAAAAAACCAATCGAAAATAATAAATCTTTTTACGTAAGCTCCATAGCCGGAGATGTCCATATCACACACCACACAATTGCCAACCCATTTGACTTAAATGATACATTTGTTAAATTTTTTATACTACCCTCATTAAAATCTTTCGATGCTATTATAGGAAATGACACACTTCACAAAATCAGCGCTCAAATAAATATGCAGAAAGGTTACATTTCAATTAAAAACAAACGTAGAATTAAAATAAAACAGCTAGATTCTTCCGAAGTCAACAAGTTAGATATTCGAATAGAGCATACAACAGAAACACAAAGGAAATATTTAAAAATTATTTGCTTAAAATTTCCAAACTTATTCGGCGACCCGGACGAAAAACTGACATACACAACAAAAGTAGAAGCCACTATAAGAAGTACAAACGAAAGTCCAATATACTCGAGGCACTACCCATACCCAGAAGCTCTTAGGCCAGAAGTTGAAAAGCAAATACAAGAGCTACTCGAAAACGGCGTAATTAGACCTTCAAGGTCCCCATATAATTCTCCAATATGGATTGTACCCAAAAAAATGGATGCCTCCGGACAGAAAAAACATAGAATGGTGATCGACTATAGGAAGCTTAACTTGGTCACTATTCCAGACAGATATCCTATACCAGACATTAACAATGTACTGGCACAACTTGGACAAAATAAATTCTTTTCTGTTTTAGACCTTAAAAGTGGATTTCACCAAATCCCACTCAGACAATCAGATATAGAAAAAACGGCATTTTCAGTAAATCAAGGCAAATATGAGTTTACCAGACTCCCGTTTGGACTTAAAAATGCCCCTTCCATTTTCCAAAGAGCGCTAGATGATATTCTTAGAGAACATATAGGAATTAGGTGCTTCGTCTACATTGACGACATCATTATTTTCAGTAAAAACGAAGAAAATCATCTAAAAGACATAGAGATTGTATTCAAGATTCTCGAAGACGCAAACATGAGAATTCAGTTAGATAAATGCGAATTTTTTAAGAAAGAAGTTGAATTTTTAGGATTTCTAGTAGCAGATACCGGAATTAAGAAAAACCCGGAAAAGGTGAGGGCAATCGTCGAGTTCCCCGAACCAAAGACACTTAAAGACCTTCGCTCCTTTTTAGGACTGTCAGGGTTCTACCGTCGCTTCATTAAAGATTACGCAAAGCTTGCAAAGCCCCTAACAGCCCTTTTAAGAGGGGAAGAGGGCCGAGGCCGTATTTCAAAAAATGCCTCCAGCAAAACTCTGATCGAGCTTGGCAAAGAGGCTAGAGAAGCATTTAGAAAATTAAAACAAACTCTCGCCTCCGAGGAGGTTATGTTATCATATCCAGACTACAATAAAGAATTTCAATTAACTACCGACGCTTCAGACTATGCTATTGGTGCCGTATTGGCCCAAGAAGACAAACCTATAATGTTTATTTCTAGGACTCTAAGTAAGGCAGAAGAAAGTTATGCCCCTAACAAAAAGGAAATGCTAGCTATAATTTGGTCTATACAGACTCTTCGAAATTTTCTGTACGGTCCGACCAAAGTAAAAATATTTACAGACCACGAATCTCTCACACACCCAACTAACCCAAAAAGCCGTAACGATCAGTTGAAAAGATGGAAAGCAATCCTAGAGGAGTACAACCACGAACTGATCCACAAACCTGGCAAGGCAAACGTTGTTGCTGATGCTCTGAGTAGACCTCCCATTCAAACGCGAGGAGAAATAAACACACTAACAGGCACTATTCACAGCAGTGCTAGTTCTCCTGAGAGACTAATACCAATGGCAGAAGAACCAGTTAATGTTTTTAAAAATCAAATAATATTATATTTAGGAAACACGCCCTCCTATAAATTCGAACTTGTTTTCCAACGTACCATAGACACATTATTACAGAACCAATTTTTAATTCAGAAATTTTATTAAAAATTTTAAAAGATAGACTCAACCCCTCTGTCATTAACGGAATTCATACGGACGAAAAAACTTTAGGTCAAATTCAGGAAATCTATCCACCTTTCAATAAATACAAAACTAGATTCTCAAGCAGACTAGTTAAAGATTTAAAAAACGAAACTGATCAAGAGAATGCAATTATAACAGAGCATAGAAGAGCACATAGAAATAGCAATGAAAACAAACAACAATTATTAAACAAAGTTTACTTTCCACACATGAGGGCCAAAATAATAAAATTTGTAAAAGAATGCCAAATTTGTAAAGAACAGAAATACGAAAAACACCCCAACAAACCAGAGTTACAAAAAACACCAATACCACAATACCCAGGTCAAATTATTCATGTTGATTTTTACCTCACATGCAAACAAGTCGTTTTGACTGCAATAGATAAATTTTCGAAATTTGCACAGGCTAGGATAGTCAAATCTCGAGCAACTCAAGACATTAAAGAACCTTTAAAAGAATTACTAATTAATTTTGGTATACCAGAAATGATAGTAATAGATAATGAGAAATCACTTGGTTCGGCTCCCGTAATGCGGATGCTACAAGATCAGTTTAAAATCGAAGTTTACAAAACACCTCCATATAACAGTTCAGCAAACGGCCAAATCGAACGTTTCCATTCAACACTGTCAGAAATTATTCGGTGCCAAAAGGCCGATAAAGTACACGCTTCGCTAAAAGACCTTATAGATAGATCAGTTGTCAAATATAATTATTCAATACACTCAACCACTAACAGAAAACCTGTTGACTTATTTTTTGGAAGAAAGGTAGCACTTAACCCTAAACTACAACAAACAGAGAGACAAAAAATCACAGAGAAAATTACGACCACTCAGGAAAAAGACCTAACATACCATAACAAGAGTAGAGATCAAATAAAAAAATATTCCCCTGGTGATGAGATATTCGTTCAAAATAACAAAAGATTAGGTACAAAACTATCAGCCAGATATAAAAAAGAAACCGTAAAAGAAGACAGAAACACCACAGTACTAACAGAAAGTGGAAGAATTATTCATAAACAACTTATTCGAAACTAAATCACAATTACAGAACCCTTTTTACTGTGTGCGCTGCGGACGTGCAAATAACTGACTACACGAAATCCAATATCGTGACTCTAAGTACCGGACTGGCGAAGGTTCAAACGGGAACTTTCAGATTGATTCATATTATTGACATAGAAGAATACGAAAAAACACTTGAAAAAATTAATTACACTGCTAAATATGAACTAAAAACACACGACCCAATATTGCCATTTATAATTGAAGAAATTAGAATTTCAAAAAATTTAATTAATAACCTCAAGATTAGGAGTAAAAGGAAAAGACATATAGATTTGTTAGGCAGCGCCTGGAAATGGTTAGCTGGATCTCCCGACAGTAGAGATTTTGAAATAGTTCAAGAAAAAATAAATTCAGCATTAACCAACAACAACAATCAAGTTATTCTGAACAGAATTATCGTAGAAAAAATAAATAATATCACCCAGGCCAATGCAAACCTAATAAATAGCTTAAAATACGGAGGAAACCCTCAAAAAGACACTAGCACAATATTAATGTTTCAAATTAAAATGCTTAAAGAAGAAATTGTAAACTTAAACCACGCAATACAATGGGCAAAAGCAGATATTAGTAACACCCAGATATTAGTAACACCAGATACTGCATGAGGTAAATGAAGTTATAAAAACACTGGATCAAGACCAGTTGCCATACACTAATTTTGAAGAAGCCATGAAAATAGCAGAAGTAAGCGTAGCAAGCAATGGGCCAACACTTATTTACATCATCAAAATTCCTATAACAGACACCAACTATTGTGAAGAACTTTTAATCAAGCCAATAAAAATTGGTCAATATGTTAATAAAATTCAAAACGAAAATGTAATCAAATGTAAAGGAAAACTTTTTGTAAAAATTTCAAAATGTAATAATTATAATGAGATAACCATTTGTAAACGTAGAAATATGATAGACATAAGTAATTCCTCTTGCCTACCAAATTTATTAAAAAGTCGCCCTGCCACCTGCACTCGAATCAACAACCAACACATTCCAGTTATTGATGAAATCGCACCTGGAGTCATTTTACTCAACAAATTCTCCGGCAACGTACAAATAAACGGGACATCCACAAGACTCAATGGAACTTTTGTTATTAACTTCAGCAATTCCACAATTAATATTGACGAACAGACCTTCACCAACAAAGACACGGTGCACTACCACCCGATGCCAGCAATTATCCAAACTGAGATGACCATTAAAAAGATAGAAGAAAAGCTATCATTAGAATTGGTAAAAGAACTGAACATCAACAATACCAAGACCTTAGAACTGTTAAGAACAACATCGCATACAGCCGATTTTCTAATAAGTTCCATAATAATCATCGGACTAACAGCACTAGCTAGCCGCTTCTTGATTAAATGGGTCAAAATACTGCACATCAACAAAATAGCTTCTGATAACGAGATCAATGACCGCATCGAGCGTGGACACTCGATTTTAAAGGTGGAGGAGTTAACACAAAACAAATTCGCAAGCGAAATTGGCCACGCGCATCCGGGATTGCACCAGCAAGTAGAAGTGCAAGGGCAACTTCCCGGCTTCGGTCAATAACTCCAAAAAGTGCCGACCGCAGCGTCTGGCCCACTTCCCGCTGCAGCGACGACAACAGGAAAGCTCCGACGTCGGCAGAGGCAGCGACGGTATAAATATGGCAATTTTTGCAAACATTAATTTGGTTCCAATTTTTATATTAATAAAGACGGACCAAGTGTCAATTTTTCCGAGCAACCTAAATATTTTTGTGAAAAATCGAAAAAGCGCCGTTCCACTGGCACATTTTTTCTTATTTTGAATTTGGGTCGTTCCACTGAACATTTCTTTAATGTAGTCTTTTGGCCGACATGTGTGTTGAGAATTGCACTTGAGTGAAAATTGATATTAATTTTATCTTTCAAAATATCAATCCCAAAACTCTAATACAGGGATGCCCAGGCCATAGCTCTCCGAGCTCCTTTGTTTTTGTAATTGCTCGCCGCATAGGAAGAGCCGAGGCGTGTGCCTACACACTGCTCATTCACCAAACACACGAAACACAAAAACAATTTTTCAGTTTCTCTGGTCTCCACGCATTCGGTGAATTCAGCAACAACACTTTCAAAGGCTTTACAGTTAGCTCGCTAAGCCGAATGTAAATTGTTGTTGGAGTTTCGCGCACTCTACACTCCAAGAAATCAGTTGAACGAAAACTTGCAGGCACGATGGTTGACGTTTTTATTCACCCCGATTTTTTTCAGTGCAGAAAGTTCAAATAAAAAAAACGGTTGCGTCTATGTATTTGTGCATTTATGTGTGCGTATTGGTGAATTGCTCTCCCATAAGCAGCCCGTGGGCAACCCTGCTCTAATACTATCATACCGTCAGTATTTAAATGTGAGGCCCTCTTTCCAATTGGCTTAGTCAGCTTCTACTTCCGATAATTATCGCCCATAGCCCATAGAAGGAACTTTCCAGCGACAGCTATTGCAGCTGGGCTAAAAAGTTTGTTAACCAGTATTTTTGTGCACTATTAACTAAAGGTGCATAACTTTATCGATATATTAGTGACTATTGTATCCCAGAGCAGTTGATCGAAGTTTAACAAAAGCGGGAAAATAAAATGGATTGCGCTTACATCGAAGGTAGCTATTTTGGTATTATTAAAAACCTTGTCTTAAATGTTGGTTATTTCGTAGGAGCTACAAAAATGGCTTGGACAACCGACGCCACCCATTTTCTCCTTGACTTTTTATAGGAAAACATTAAAAGCGCTGCGGGGTCTTCGCCAGAATTCCCATATTTACAAGGAGATTGCATACGAAATGGCTTCCTATGGTCCAAGTTCTTTTTCAGTAGGTGAGAGTGGGGTTATATCGCCATGATTTCTTTAACCCTTCTATGAGCGACAAATTTTTTATACGTTGTTGAGCGGAAGGAACATTTTTGTGTCACTACTTTTTAGTTGTTATATCTTAAAAGCTAATGATTGATTCCTTGTTCTTGTTGACGGGTTAGTTTTTTTTTTTGATAAAAT
The DNA here is from genome assembly GCA_018150695.1 of Drosophila oshimai. Classification (NCBI taxonomy): domain Eukaryota; kingdom Metazoa; phylum Arthropoda; class Insecta; order Diptera; family Drosophilidae; genus Drosophila; species Drosophila oshimai. The sequence continues at coordinate 49,354 of JAECWM010000125.1, read as the reverse complement.
TAAATTTATCTAGTAATTTACCTTTTAGAAAAGTTACAATTTGCCATACTTACTTTTGGGAAAAATCACCACGAAATTAGTTTAAAGGTTTAAAAACGTGTAAAAATATGGTGCGCACAACACTGTTTTATGACCCATCCTTTGTGGGTCGTTTTAAAAGACGTGGTAGGCACCTGCACCTGGCGATCGTAACTGATCATAAGCAAGAGTACCTAAAATCACAAATATCCTTTTTTGGACAATAATAGTAATAAAAAAGGCGTCCAAACAATGTATTTTTATAAGAACAATAATTTTAACAAATACTAGTTTTTGGCTAAAAATTAAAACTGTAAACGTTGTGGTATGTCTGTCCGCCTTCGTACGTGAGATCTCGGGAACTAAAAAGCTAGAACCACAAATTTTGCACACAGCTGATAGCCAATCAAGTTTGTTTTAAAACCTACCCTTTTACCACAAACCGCTACTCTGTTTCATTTTTAATGATAGAGAAATGTTATTTGTATTGAAAATATCTCTCAAATATCTAAAAATTTTGAAAATCGGGCCATTTTCAAGAAATTGTGTATACAAGTGCTAAAAATTTTTATTGCGCCCGAAAGGCACCATTTTTTGAAGAGGGCGCTAAAATGATTGCCAAAGTGTATCGCAAATCTTATAGTCGGGAAACCCGACTATAGCGTTCTTTCTTGTTTCTATTATGTTAGGTTTTTTACCCATTTTATATAAAATAAATGTAAAAATTGGTTACTTTTCTAAAAGTTTTTACTTTTTTTTTTTTTTTCTGGCGTAGTCCCACGGCCCACATACCCGCCCAACCGACCGGGGGCGCAGCCGTGTATCGTACGGCACGATTCGCGAGAAGATAGACGCGAGTTATGAAAGTATAGGCAAAAGTCCGAGGAAGTCGTTTTAGGAGCGGCAGAGAGTCAGAATTTGAGATTATAGGATAAAGTCTATTATAGTCAGAACATAATACTCTGAAAGGCTCATGCAAGTCATAGTTAGATCTACAATGGTTTAATGTTAAGGGTATATAATTTCTAGTTAATCTACTTGGCACAGAAAAGTTAAGCCGACCTACCAGGTCGGCACTGTCAATATCACCACGAATACGATTATAAATAAAAATAGTACCAAGCATCGTTCTACGGTTAGCTAGGAAGGGTAAATTAATTAAAAGTAATCTGCTAGAATAAGAAGGTAAGTTAAGGTTTGCATCCTAGTTGAGGCGCCAGAAAGCAAAAATTAAAAAGTTTTTCTGTACAGATTCAATGTGATCTATATTAGACTTCTGCATGAATGCATCCATAAGGGAAAATGAATAATTCAATCTGGAAGTGGGTACATTTATTTTCTGGACAGCTTCGATTGGGTGTGAGTGAATAGGGTAATATTGCCTGTATTGACAGATAGTGTTCTCACTCACTTCCATGTTGAACAGCATATAATGAGTACAATAAAATTGGTGTGCAGTTCACTCACTGTACAACGTTTTGGTGTGCAGTTTACTTACTGTACCGTGAGTATTATTAGAGATGAATATGACGGCAAGAACAAGATAGAGAACACTGGTTTATTTTTTTCTTTAAAATATATTTATTATAAAAGTAAGAGGTAACAAATTGTAATATTTTAATTAAATGTAATTATATTAAATATTTTCAGATAAAAAAGATTCGTTATTTAAAACATCAATGTTAGAGTGCAAAAACATAATTTTGTTAACCATGTCTTCGGTGGTGGCAATTTTGCAGCGTTTTGCAGTTATTAAGTTTTTAGCAACAGAAAAAGCCCTTTCGGATGCTGCACTGCTGGCCGGAGCCGACAATATCTTACAACTTAATTTATAAAGCAACGGAAATTGGTTGTTATTATTTGCCCACCACTGAAGAAATTAAAATCTTCACTGTAAGATTTATTAACATTCTTGTAATTTGAAATTTCATTATTTATTATGGATACTATATTATTGCTCTGAGTGGGTTGGGAATAGTCGGAAAAAATTGAATCTACTTCTGCTGTGGGTGAAATTATTTTATGTCTTTCATCACTTTGGCGTATCTTAATATCAATCAACATTTCTTCGAGGTCTTTGACAGTTTGTTCCTTTTTTAATTCTGTAAATTGTGATAGTTTATTAGTGGGTGGAAACAAAAAAAGGGCCACATAATGATTTTTTTTTAAATTGACCTGAACTATAGAATCTAAGTATTTTAAAAGTGCAAGTTTGCATGTTTTTACAATTTCAATATCATTGTCTTTGGGAGTTGATATTTTTTTAAAATAAGGGATTGTTAAATGCAATGTTGGATAATTGCTACCCTCTAGCTTTTTGGAACAAGCTTCAAAAGGAGCTAGAAGGCTCACCAGACCGCTTATATTATTTAAATTAATATCCTGAATTCTAAAGATTTGATTATTTTCAATTGAAATCTTTGAAATTTCCATCCAATTCAACTAAACCGATTTCAATAGGTGGAATATCGTATTTCAACGAGTTGGGCAGTAGCTCTTTAGGGTGCTTGTTAATGTAGAATTTTTGCCAGATTTCTTAAAATATTTAACTAGCTTGCTGCAGCGATTTACCATGTTCAGCAATTCCGGCACCTCATTCACAACTTTACCAATAATATTGTGCAGCAAGTGATTAACACATTCAGTCCGCTGAATGCGGCTTTCATATTTTCTCCTCGGTCAGTCACAATGATTGGGTCATCCATCAGCAAATCACACCCAAAGTCCCGTAAAATTCGATCAATTTTGTTTTTAATTACATCACCTAAGAAATGATGATATTTAATATTAATTCCAATATAACCAATAACCTTTTATAATTCTTACCGGTACAGGAGACTCCACCCATTGATTTCACTGCTAGCAGGCGGTTTTTAAGTGCTCCTTCTGTGATATAATGTATGGTCAGTGATATTTAGGACTGTTTAAAATAGTCGTCCGTCCAAATATCCGACGTTATGCCGTATCCAAATTTTGTATATTCCTGAATTTCCATTTTTATTTCATTAAAATGAAAGTCATATAGAGCTTCGATGTTTCGGGATATACTGGTCGGATGTGGCAGTAACGTCTCGATATTTACGTTTTTTCCCAGCTTCGCACCAACAGATATAAAAAACTGGGCTAAGTTTACATTTATGTAGCACTTGTGTTTCACTAAATTGGATGTGCTTTTATCAAATTTGTAAACATTTTGGCATGTGTTGCACACCACTGCATCAGTCGTCTCTATGCCGTTTTCATCAATGATTCGAGAAAATGTCTCCCAGACTTTGCTACGACCTCGTTGAACAGATGGCTTAAGTTCAGCAGCCAATAATTTCGCCTTTATAACAGCAGCGTACTGTTTAAAAGGTGTCGACACACTTGAGATGTCCAACGATGAATTCTGATTTTATACAATTTAGTTTTAATTTTTGGCCAAATTAACATTTACATATACATATACATACGACAATCACTGTTTTTGCCTGTGGTTTGGCGGCACTATATATTATATATATATAGTATATAACTATGCAAAAGACAATCACAAACATATAAAACAACACATTTTTTAGTTCTAAAACAGATTTGTTAATGATTTAATATTAATAAGCAATATTTAATTTTATTTTAATAAAAACTTACATTTTCTTGTGCGTTCATTGCACGTGCGTCGTTTTCCTTTCCTTCCATGTCAACGTTTGGCAAACAACAGAACTCAACTGACAGTTGACAACTGTACAGTTGTATAATTGCACACACAAGCTGTTACAAGTGTTGGAACACGACGTATTGGGGACTCCAGACGGGAGACCCATACTCCAGAATCGTACGGACTAGAGAAGTAAACAAGGTCTTAGTGACGTAGGGATCGTCAAATTCCTTCGACCATCTTTTAATGAACCATGGACGAAATGTGACCAGTAAACTTAAGTTTTTGGTTCAAAAGGACGTCAAGATCGTCAACCAAAGTTATTCTATTCAAAGTTGCAAGTTTTGCATTGACTCGGCAAAAAGTCACCAGCTTGCACTTAGACCAGTTTAAATTTAGTAAATTATCACGGCACCAGTTTTGAAAATTATTTAGATCGGATTGTAAGTCAAAATGGCTTGAAATATTCTTGTACTGCAGGCATAACTTAACATCATCTGCGTACATAAGTACGCGAGAATGATTTATAATTAATGTAAGGTCGTTAATAAATAAAGTAAAAAGAAGCGGACCAAGGTGACTACCTTGTGGGACGCCGGAGGTAACTCGGAGAAGACCAGAAAGAGAATTTTTAAAAAGGACTCTTTGTGTTCTGCCATTCAGATAACTTAAAATCCATCTAAGAAGATCAATTGAAAACCCTAACAAGTCAAGTTTCCGAACTAAAAGTGAGTGATTTACAGAGTCAAATGCTTTACTAAAGTCAGTGTAAATGACATCTGTTTGAAAGCTACTTTTAAAGCCCTTTATCACGAATGAGGTGAGATCCAAAAGGTTAGTAGTTGTTGATCTTCTTTTCATAAATCCGTGTTGACACGGAGATATTACTGACCTACAAAGGTGCTGCAAATGAGGCGTAATGATATTTTCGAAACGTTTGGGGATAGCCGACAACTTAGAGATACCTCTATAATTGCTGGCATCCAATTTGTTACCTTTTTTGTGGAGAGGAATCACAAATGACTCCTTCCAAATAAGGGGAAATTGGGAGGTTTCTAAAGATAAGGTGAACAATTTGAGAAGGGGTTTGCATAGGGCTTCCGCGCAATTCCTAAGCACGCAGCCAGGAATTCCTTTGGGACCTGGAGAGTAAACAGGCTTAACACGTTGAAAATCCAAAAATAAAGAGCTTTCGTTTATAGTAGGACTGAATATAAGGTTTGACGTGGACATGGTGTAAGAATAAGGCTCTATTGGATGTGCGGAAGTAGTATAAGTTGTTTGAAAAAACTGGGCATAAAGATCGGCTATTGCCTGATCTGTGGTTGCCGTCATGTTTTTAAAATATAGCGAGGAAGGATAAGAAGTAGATTTACGCTTGGTGTTAACAAAGTTATAAAACTGTTTCGGGTCCTGCGAGAACTAGACCTTACAACGATTTAAAAAATTTTTATAGCACTGCGCGTTAAGCACGGTAAATCTTGACCGAGCACTTAGATATTTTGAAAAAACAGATTGAGAACCACGAGTCTTTATATATCCTGTAAAGTCTGGACTTAACGTTTCTTAGGTGTGACAACTCTTTACTAAACTCTTTACTGGAGATTGACGGATAGTACATCGGAACACAAGAATTAAAAAATGATTTAATTGCAGTATAAAAAATATTTATGGCATCAGCCATGTTTTTGCATGAGTAGAGATCGGACCAGTTTAAGCCAGATATAAAGTAATTAAGCCTAGAAAAGTCTGCCTTACGAAAACAATGTATTCGTTTAGTTGACCTTTCTGATTTTTCTTCTATCACGATACCCGTGTCGACTGTCACATCGAAAGTAGGATGATATGGATCTTCAGGTTGCGTAAGTGGTGGTACCCTGGATAGAAACACGCCTTCAGGATTTGAAACAAAGCACAAATCTAGTAAGCGGCCTAATGAGTTTCGAACATGGTTTACTTGACTCAAAGATATGTGAAGCAAGCCGTCAACAAAGTCATGTTGTGCAATAGGTAGTAAGACATTTGATTTTTCATCTGTGGACCACGTAGCTCCAGGTATGTTAAAATCACCTAGAACTCATAAGCGATCCCTATCGGACAGCCTATTTGAAACGGACTGTATCACAGAAAGATGATTTAAGTAATCTTGGAGTTCAGAAGACGGCGGAAAATAGAAGCAAGTGATATATATAAACTTTCCCGGAAGGGTCAGCTTTATACAAATAAATTCAATATTATTAAATTCCTCAACACATACCTCTTCCGACGTGAGGTTGGAGTCCACGGCAATAAAGACTCCACCTCCCCGTTTGGAAAGACGGTCAAGCCTATATATTGTGTACTTACCGGGAAAAACCTCGGAGCTTAGAATCTCCGGCTTTAACCAGGTTTCTGTAAACACAATAACATGGGATGCAAATGAAAAGCTATCAGAATACAATTTAGTTAGCTTGCTACGCAAGCCTCTTGTATTTTGATAGGAAAAAAGAAGGTTTTTAGTTAGTTTTTTGAAGAAGAAGTAGAAGAGGAAGATGGCACAATGGTCTGGCCACGACTGGGGAGTCTTATTCCCGTGGGCCCTTTCTTTTTTTTCTTAGCTTCGAACTCCTTTACCACCAAATTGGCCGGCCAGAATTTGGCAGAGCTTATGGTAGCAAAGTGCTCGATTGGGACAGTGATATTGAAAGATGAAATATCCCTAGCATAAGAGAAGTTAAATTTTTCCACCTTAACGTTTTCGGCTTTTATTTTGTCTTGTATATAAAACAGTACATCAGAAGATGTTTGATCAGGGGAAAGCCGAGAAACAAATATTTGTTTCTTTGTGCGTCTGCAGAACCACCTATGCCCTGTAGTCCGGACTCAATATTCCCTTGTGGCGGTATGTTAACTGGGTTAGGTGGATTCACCAACTGTGAAACCACTACGGACAAATCGGAATTTTCAGGATCGCCTATTTGCATAAGCTCCGCTGTGGATTGATCGGGTTCCAAATCGTTTTTTGCTGCCGATCTTAGCAACATTTGAGCGGTTGCTGAGTTCGGCTGCTGATCCACGGAAGTGCTCTGCTGATCACCAGGCGGTGGCTGCGGGGTGTTCCCCTTTGGCCTATAACCAGCGGCTTTTTTGCGCTTTGGAGACTCCTCTAATAGTTTTATGCTATTAAATTGAGTGTCCAGAGCTTGGAGCAGATCATCTGCCTTGCGAAAACTATCTCTAGCTCCGGCAAAACAGATGATCAGCCCTTTTAAGCCGCCTTTAGTTTGGCGCATGAACAATTTCATCTCGTTCGCAACCTCGAGACAGGCGTCACAACAGAACTGCAAATTTTTACCCTTACTTAGGTCATCACTTGTTCGGCCAGTAAAACCAGCGCACTTGGTGTGCACCATTTTTTCACATAGCCAACAAGTCATTTTAGGCTGGTCAGCCTTGATTGCCTTCTGGCATTTTTTATCAACACAGACAAAAAATGTGTTCATAATTTTATTTAATCGGACCACTGTACCAAATGAAAACAAAATCGAAACTTGTGAGCGAGCCGCTATAAGGCCGCAAGAGCGCAGATAAATGCACGCCTAGAAGTTTCAAGATAAAGAGCGAGAGAGTTAGAGAGCGCAGTGCAATGCAATTGATGTGCTTGCAAAAACAACAACAAGCACAAAAGAAAGACAAAATAGAAACGCAACAACAAAAACACTAGATAAACTAAAAGTTTAAATTGTTAATTTAATGTTATGCACAGAATAGAATAAATTTACTCGCGAAGCGAACGGATTATAAAAGTTTATAAATTGATAAGGCGATTTATATGTTTTTATTTATTCCCAACGTTGGGTTTACACGATAAACAAGTAAAAATCGAAGAGCAGAAAAAAAAACACGGCCGTTCACTTTGAAAGTACAGAGCGACTTTTTTCTCCAGGTAAAAGTTAAAAAATTGTTTTATTGTATACCTAACAAAATTTTTAATTTGTTTTTAAAAAATGGTAGTGTAACGATCTCGTCCAGGATCCGCTGCAACAAATTTATATTTGTTGGCGCTGCGCCAAATAAGAACACCAGGGGTTGTAGTTTTGAGCAATATAAATATATATGGGTCATTCCATACAGGATTTACATTCAAAAATTTGTTTGACCCGAATTAATTTTTTTTGCATTGTTTGACTAAAAATAAAAGACACGTATTTTTTTTTTCATTATGATATGAAAATTTCGAAGCTATGATTTTTTAAAGTTTTCAGGTTCAAAAAAAGTCCCTCTTTATACTTGCTAATATGCAAAAGAAACATTTAATTAACAATACATCAAACCATGATGACATACAGGATTTTTTCTCAGCTTTCGAATGTAATATATTTCAAATCGATCCAACTAATTGTTTATATTTTATTTTTTTTTTCCTTAATTAGTGCTCTTACGAGGCCTTTCTCCCCCTAATCTTTTAGGTATGTTTAAAATATACCTTAAATTTTTTTTTTCTGTTTATCGAATTTGTTTTTTTCATTAATGGTTAACTAATTTTATTAAAAAAAGACCTTAGTCGGGTTCGACTATAAGATTTCATTTTCCTCTTTAAAAAACAAGAAAAAAGAGCCTGGGCCATAACTACATTTTAAAGGCTAGCAATGTTCTATAACTTTTTTATTTATTAGACACTGGTTGGTTAGAAGACAGTGCACATATCATTATATTTCTTTAAACGTACTATAAAAGTAGGGCGCCACAGATTTCGCGTTTGTGGGCGTAGTGGTTTTGAAATACTTGATCGCGCTTTTCTAGGTTGTGCCAAATTGGTGGTTCTAGCTCTATAGTTCCCGAGATCGACGTTGTACGGACGACACGGACACGGAGACACGGAGGAGGACGACACGAAAGACATTTGTGTTACGTATTTCTCTGAGTATGCAAATAAATACGTGTCTTTATTTTAGTCAAACAATGCAAAAATTAATTCGGGTCAAACAAATTTTGAATGTAAATCCTGTATGGAATGACCCATATTTATAATGCGTCCGGGTCTCACCCCGGCACGCACTCGGAACTCCCCAGCTAACGCCTTCACCGTCGCCGGCACAAATACTTAGTGAGTGGCTGTCGCCGCCAGACTACTGTTTGGTCAAGGTTCACGACCGTGCAAGAACTGCTCTGTCGTGTTCGTGTAGAGATTGGCCGCTCCATGAATTCACTTCTCGCCACACTGCGCCACACTCCGTAACTACACTCGACACGATCATCCCCACATCAACAACACCCTTGGATCTGGCTGTTCCAGGATGCATCTCATACGGGCACGCCCCAGGCACGTCCCTAACGCTCAGGTCCTCCACTCAACCTCAAACAACAGCCCGACAGTCCTATCCCGCTCTTTACATCCCAACATTGCTGCTTCAGCAGTCGCCTCGCTAACACTGTTCAGCGCGCCTCGCTTGCTGACTGCCCGCTATGTCAAAAGCTCTCACTCAAAACTCTTATACTGCGTTTCCCGTTCCTACTCAACCTTTTCTACTACGTTTTGTAAGGGATTTTCGCGATTCCTTACAGTAGGAAATACATATCCAGTAAAACTTTCACATTAATCTGACTTACGGTTTTAAAGAAATACGCGGTTAAAACTAGTGGCACAAAACTGTTTCTTCCGCTCAACAACGTGGTTAAAAAAACGTAGTTCGCTTATAAAATTACATTGGCTTTAATAAGCGAACAGATTTATCTTAATTCGGTGAACTTGTTTAGAATCGTTAATGACGAGATTTTTCAGCCCGATAACTTTTACACAACCCGAGATGTTACACGCAAAGTCGAAATGGCACAAGAATGGTCCTTCCGCTCGCACAAGGGCTAAGGCCCTTTTTAGAAAAGGAAATATATACTTATTATATTTTTGTTTATAACTTTCGATGAGGTACGCACTTAGCTTTAAAATGTCTTTATCCATTTTCTATAAAAGTGACATGGCGACTTTTAAAAGATAAATTACTGAGAAAGTCATAGAGGGGCAATGTCGTCACATAGTGGGGTGATTTCGACATCCATTAAAAAGTTAAAACAAGAGATGGTAAAAGGTTAAAGAAGATTGTACTGTGTATTTGTATATTATACTAGCGGACCCCGATGCACTCCGTTGCAACGAACCAAAAAAATAAATGAAATATTCTAGATTTTTTTATGAAATGAATGCATTGTATTTCAAAAATATTATTGTTAATCCAAAAAATTTGGGTATAGGTACTTACAATATTTTGATCAATATTTGGAGTTCCAACTCTTAAGCAGGCCAGGTACAGCTGTCCCCAAAAATGTAATCCGCATATTTGAACCGTTTGTTCTTGCGCCTTATTGATGGACATGGCAAATGCACAACTGCAAACGCCTAGATTTAAATGGCATGTCTGTTGGAATCAGTGGAATACATTGTATGAACATAATTTCACCATTCGGTGTTGTGGCTTCAATTAAATTTGGCATCTATTTTTTTACTGCCAATCTTGTGCCATTGCACAATTTTGGTGCATTTAAATTCCACCGTAGTTAATCATTTCTTCGATGTAGCACAATATCGCAAGATTGAAACTGGTCTCCAACAATTACAATGGCCACTTCATCCATTGTTGGTTCATTAAATCGACTCGCATGCTCTCCAAAGGGCGTTTTGTCTGCCCTGATAACGATTCTGTGATCATCAGATGGCATACGATCGAGAGCTGTTTTAAACAATCGAATGAATTCATTGTGCTGATGTAAGAATGTTTGAAGTTCAGAAACAATTTGTCGCCTTGCACGCGCAGCAATTGTACAATGCCGATCCAATTAAAATCCGATCCGATTTAATAGATTTGCAAAAATTGATGATCTGCATCAGGTTATAGCAATAAGGAACCATCTCGATGCTAACTCTGACCTTGAATCTGTAATATTTGAGAAATGAAATTAGATGTTTGGTCAGAATTCTTGAACACATCAAAAAAATTGCTGCTCAGATCACCTCAGTAATCACCTTAAACGTCGTCATGAAATTGTCTCTTACAAGTTTGGTCGCACCAAAAGAAGTCATTTCGCTATTGTAAGCGAAAGCAGCATGTTCCATCCCTTGCACAGCACGACGTGAAAGTCGTGCCGGCCACGATCTCTACAATTGTTCCTCAGCTCTCACTCTGCTAAGCTCGTCGCTCGACTGCTGCCTGCGGCAGGTGCTCCTCGCTGTCATCGACACCTTGCTGCTTGCCCTGCGAGATCCTTGGCTCGTCCTGCTGCTGTTCCCCGTTGATCGCGGGGTCTCAGACGAGGCAGACGACGCGCCTGCTCGTCCTGGATGCCCGCAAGGTCTTTGTCTCGCTTCACTGCTGATCCCGGTTGGAAACGGGTTCCTCGCCTCGTCTGCTGGCTCGTCCTTGCCGCTCTCGATGTCTCGATGCTCGATGCCTCGTCGCACGTCCTGGGGCATTGGCTAAATGAATGATGCAATATGATGAAATTATGGAACAAAATCACTTTTCACTATGTTTTATTGAATCCAAACACAGTTTTTTCGCTGAACACACTTAAAATCACCTTTTAAATTATCAATACTTACCAATATTTATGAAACTCAAAAAAAACATCAATTTCCGGATTTTGTATTTTGTTGTGCTAAGATTGTGATCATTGGACATCGTTAAATCAAATTCTTCATGTAAAAATTTAATTAATGAATGATTTTTGACATCTGCAAAGTTTATGTTGAAATCTGCACTCAAAATCATAGGATAATAATCAAATCTTCAATTAATTTTCATCATAAATAGTGTTGAAGCAGCTTTGGAATAAATGAATAAATTTGAATGCAAGAACTGTCGTATTGCTTGTAAAGACTGTTTTGGTGAAATATAAATTGCAGCCATTATTATTGTTTGTTTATTTTTACATATATCACCAATATTTGAAACATTAGTGGTAAACACACACACACACACACACATGGACACACACAGCACACGCACACGCACACACGCACACGCACACGCACACGCACACGCACACACACACACACACACACACACACACACACAATAATATTAATATTTTAGTAGTACATTTAAGTTATTTGTTCTATTTAAAATCTTTACTGAAACCGTTGTGACTAACGCAATAAATATAAGTTTTCACTTGGAGCGTTAGGATATAAATACATGAAATGAAATTGGAAAGCAGTGTATTACTGGATTTATACGTAGCCCATTTCATGCAATCATTTCATGAAATGGGTGTGTATAAACACCATTGCATGTATTCGGCAACACACGAAAGTTGACTATGAATTCAGCGTCATTGCGTGAAATTGCGTGAGCTACCAACTTAACACTGTATAAATTAGGTGGCAACGCCAATACAAATTGTGTGAACAGATTTTACTTAAATTTTTTGCCAAATTACACTTCTGGCAACTCTGCTGACATAAATACATGCATTCGTCTCTAGCGTATAAACAGGGGCTATTTTAATTCGCGCATTCAAGAATTCATGAAATAGCATAGTATAAACTAAGTATATGTATGACCGGCTGTATCACAATCCAGAAGTGAATGAAAGTGATTGGCAAAAACATGATACAATAACATAAGGTAGTCTCGTCGGCAAAAACTACTCCATTAACTAAATTGACAATGAGAGAACTCAACGTAGTGAGTGCGAGCGAAACAACAAATGACAAATGTCAGTGTGTATATTATCCTTTAGATGGTGCATGGGGTTTAAAGCTGATATGTATAATAATAAATATTATAAATTTGTTTTAAATTTAGTTTTAAATAGTTTTGAGTTTGAAATTAAACGTTGTATTTGTTTTTGAACATATAATTTCTCGCTGTCTTCTCGCCAAACATTTCGGAACATGCATAAATTTCACTCCTATCACGCGACTACGACCAAAACTGCAAAACTGCTCCGGAAAAAAACTAGTAGGCACTGAACGTTAAGGGAGTAAAATACGAACGGTTTGGAAGCCGACTAGACTACCTTATGTAATTGTATCTTGGGCAAACGTGTCCATCTGTTTGACATTTGTATACTGGATAGGTTGGATAGATTTTTTTCGTTAGGTCAAACCGAAATTTAATTTTTTTTTCAAATCAAAGCTTGAGAATGGCTGGACCAATTTAGGATTTCAAAAACAACTAACTATCATCACTCCTCCCTGCACCTTCCCTAAAAATTTTATGGCAATCGGTCAAGCCGTTCTCGAGTCATGGAATGAAAATCAAAACGTAAACTTCTTTTTGTATATATAGATTTAAACTGTTGGTTTTTGAATAAGCTTTGGCTTATTTCTTTTCGTTTAAATTCGTTACAACTTCGCTTGCCCACGTTTGCCCATCTTTTGAAATTTTGAAATTTTGAAATTATAAGACAACAAGATTTGTATAACTTTTTACAAAAATTTTTTTTTTTTTCAAAATTTTATTTAAGTCATTAAAACTTTGTTTGCTCACGTTTGCCCACCTTCTAGAATTTTAAAATGTTCAATGTTTCGGAAAATATAAGACATTAAAATTTAAACTGGATTTTTTTTTTAAATTGAACAAAAATTCACTTTTTGGATTTTTGGAAAAACTAAATATTTTGTAAAACAAAGCCCCTTCGAATTTTGTATGGGATCTTTTTTTAAAATTTATTTTTTTACGTTTTGTTTTAAATCATTACAACTTTGTTTTGAAAAACTTACTATTTTGGAAAACATAGCCATTTGCAATTTGTATGGTATTTTTTTTCTATTTGAAGTTTTTTTAACATTCAATATCATTTTTTTTTTTTTTTTTTTTTTTTTTTTTTTTTTTTTTTTTTTTTTTTTTTTTTTTTTTTTTTTTTTTTTTTTTTTTAATATTTTTTTTTTAATTTATCCTTTTTTTTTTTATTTTTTTCCCCCCTCCCCCCCCCCCCCCCCCCCTTTTTCTTTTTTTTTCCCCCCCCCCCCCCTTCTCTCCCTTCTCCCCCCCGGCCCCCCCCCCCCTTCCTCTTTCTTTTTATTTTTTTTTAAATTTTTTTTTTTTTAAATTAAAAATTTTTTTTTTTTTTTTTTTTTTTTTTTATTTTTTTTTTTTTTTTTTTTAAATAAAATTAAACCAAAAAATTAAAATAAAAAAAAATAAATCAAATAAAAAAAAAATTTTTTTGTTTTTTTTTTTTTTTTTTATTTTTTTTTTTTTCAAAAAAAAAATTTTTTTTTTTTTTAAAAAAAATAAAAAAAAAAACAAGAAAGAACGCTATAGTCGGGTTTCCCGACTATAAGATTTGCGATACTCATTGCCCTCTTTAAAAACAGCTAGCTAGCCCTCTTCAAAAAAGTGTAGCCTACTTTCGAGCGCAATCAATTTTAGTGCCCTCTTCAAAAAAAAGCTTAGCCTACTTTCGCGCAATAAATTTTCATCGCACTTGTATACACAATTTTTTGAAAATGGAATTAAATTAATACCTTTTGTTCGTTTGGGTGTCTATTTTTTTAGAAGTGATTAGTTTCCTCATTGGTCACCTTTAAAAAAAAGACTTTTGTCGCCCTAAATGTTCAAAATTTCCCGGCGTACCCGCCGCCGCCGCCGCTGGGTAATTTATAACCAGAACTCTACGCCGCCGCCGAAACTGAAGCCATCGGCGTAAACCTCTACTTGAATTTTGTATAGGATTTATTTTTGAAAATTTACTTTTTCGAACTTTTAATTTCAAATCATTACAACTTCGTTTGCCGACGTTTTAGAATTCTGAAAAACTAAATATTTTGGAAAATATAGCCCCTTGAAACTTATATGGGATTTTTTTTTTAAACTTGAATTTTTTTAAATCTTTTCAACTTTGTTTTCTCACGTTGGCCCAACTTTTAGAATTTGAAAAGCCAAATACTTTGAAAATATAACCCATTGCAAAAAAGAGACAGACTGTCAAACAGTGCAATTTTTTTTTTATTTTACCAATAAATTACTTTATGGAATCTTTTTGGAATTTTTTTGTTTGAAACAGAGTTTTAAAGAAGTTGTCGTCACCGGAAGTGACTCCAAGTGTTACCAAACCGAAATAGAGGGCCATAACGCTACTTAAATAAACTACTGTTTAACTTGGCCAAAAAAAGAATTGCTGGGGCCAAATAAATAACGCTGAGGTGGAAAGCCAGTTTATGAACAAAATCTGATATTCTGTAAAACTGTTTTTTTTTCTCAAGTATTGAAGTTTATGTATATTACATAGAATACATTTTTGTTGTCCTATTTTAGTTGTATTCAAATGAATATAAAAAAATCTAAACACCTTAAAAAAGGTTCCTTGGTTGGAACTGGTGCAATCGTTGCATAAAAACTTCCAAAAAGCTGAACATTTACTTTTAAATTTTTTTTGTTTAAATTTGATTTTTTGGGAAAGTGAATATTTTGGAAAATATAATAAACTAAGACGCTTATATAATAAGACGCCACGCGTCGCAAACGTATACAAATAACCCTAGATATATTATAAGTAGTTATTAAGTTTAACTGAAGTCTTATTATTACTAAATTATCTTGTTATCTTTTATATTCTATAAATATTTATAAGGAAGGCACACGAAGTGCGGAAAGATTTGAAATAAATAAATAAGGCGCGCAATGCAAACAGCACGCCAGCCTTGCAGCGCACAGTGTAAGATTTTGCTAATCTAGGGTGACTTTTAGCAAAAGTTGAACTTTAAGCATCACTTTTAGAAATGTTCAACTGTAACAAAAACAGGCACAAAACAAAACAAAATTTTTTTTTTGTGGAAGATAACGGTTTTTAAAGCTGAGCATTAGAAATGCATGCAAATTTGCACTGGGAAACGAGCATCAGTTGACAAAGTTAAGTCTTTTCAATTGCATCGCGTGATCAGTGGGAGCAGCCAAAATTTATTTTTTCCATTATCATTAGGCGATTTTTAATCCACTTTAGAAAACAAAAATATTTTATTAGAACCAAAAATTTGTTTCCCATTTTTAAAAAAAAAGTGCCAAAAAGTAAGTGTATTTTTTTATATTGCTTTTTTTGGGGGAAAAAAACTTACATAATTCTATCGTGTTCTATCCAACCATTCATTCTGATTTAAAATCAAAAATAAAATCTGGCCATATTTTGCTTAAGGACCTTCAATTTGAAATGAGTGAAATAAACCGTGCTGCATTTTTCGAGGTTTTGTCAAAGAACACAAAAACCGCTCTGCGAGACGCACTTGTAAAGCACGCAGTGATGGTGTTTGGCAATGACATTGATCACTCCAAATTAAAATTACATATGACTAAACTGTCTATTGAGTTTCGAAACAGATTTGACAAATCTAGGAGAGATAAAGCCAGATTTCTTACTCATAATGCAAGTTGGCTTCAGGTCACATTAAATGCCGAAGACTATCGCATTGATGTCATTGCTTCCACCTCAAGTAAAAGAGGGAGGGCAGAAAAAGCATTTTCTGAGTGTTATCTTAAAACACAAAAAAGAAAAAGCCAAGATTTGTTGTCAACAATGTATGATGATCAATTGCTAGGAGCCGCAGAACAGGCTTTGTGGGCGGAAGGAAAAAGGAACTCCGCTAAATTGATTTATGAATTATCAAATGCTCCCGCGTCAACGGGGACTATAATCAAGAAAGCCAAATTATCTGCTAATGGCACTTTAAAACGCCTTTGCTCTTATGATAGACAGTAAATTATCAATGTACCAACACAATACCTTAAGGCAGCATAAAAAAATTGTCTGTCAAAAAAACTTTGCGCGTACACACAAGTACTGATCTCATGCACAGGTTACTGATGTCATCCGATCCATTTATAAGAAGTTTGCGAGCACCACCAACAACTAGACACTTAGAGCTTCCAGAAGATGTGACCCAACTTTTATCACAAGATGGATACAGTGACGACATCTGTGACTCGAATTTGGAGTCGGACTAGCTAGGCAAAAAAAAAATGTAGTACAATTTTTCTTTGATGTTTGAACTGTTAACATAAAAAAAAAATTCTTAAAAATATAAACCAAACTTTTTTTGGTTTAATATTCAATTATCTTCAATATCAAACCTTATTTTCAGCTGTTTAGCTCATAACATCGAAGTTAAGCTAAAAGCCTGAGCATATATCCAAAATTAGGCATTTAAAAAAAAAAAAAAAAAAAATTGTCTCCAAAAGTAAAATAAAAACATTTTTAAGTTGTCATAAAAATATTTAAAAGTTAAAAAAAAATTTTTGGTTCCTTTGGAACCAGCTGACCGCGAGGTTCATCACCAGCTGATTCTACCACCGCCCCCATTGTTTACGGTTTTAATTCCAAAACAATTTTCTGTTTTTTTTTTTTTTTTAAACACAAAAATGCAGACAACTGGTAAGTTTTTCCCCTCCTCTCTCTCTCCGCTGCCCCTACTTCCCCTTCCTAGCCTGTCCCTACCAAAACCTATCCAGTCCACTTCCTTGCACTTTATCTACGTTTACATATGTCCTAAGCCATAATTATCCTAACTTTTCCCTACTATCGCCTTCGCCTCGTCGCTTATTTACGGCCGCTCCACCTGCTGTCTGCCGTGTGTGGGCTCCTCTCACTTCTGCTGGTACACCCTGGGGTCCATGGGACGCTGGCCTGGCGGGTACCGCTGCTCATGCCGCTGCGGTTACTGCTGCTTCGGTTACTGCTGCTGCTGCTGATGGTGCTGTGGCTACTCTGAAGATGGCTGCTGTAGCTGATTTGGATGCGGTGGTGGCTGATGCTGCTGCCGATGACGCTGTGGGAACTGCTGCTGCGGCTGCGCCTGTGGCTGCGACTGCTGCCAATGTGGCCGCGGATACTTTTTTTTTTTTTTAGGATAACACACATATTTTATTTTTACATTAATCAACCAAATTAATGGTTATAAAATGTAGGGACTAGCAATAGTAACAATAATAACATGGAAGCATAACATGGAAGCATAACATGGAAACGGTAAACTCCCTAACATAGGGAACGAAAAGTGACAATCAGTAACAATCAATTTATTGGGGAAGGACTCTCGATCTCTGCCGTCCTCCTATCCACAAGTCTCCTGGGTGCCGTCTTTGAAGCCTTCTTCTGGTCCTCGGTGTTGCCAATGAAGCAGCTAGTTGGTTTGCATGGACTCGAAGCCTTTTATTGTACCGACTCGAGTGTCGATTAATTTGCTCCCTCACGGTGGGGATGTGAAGGTCCTTTGTGATGTCCTCATTCCTCATATACCACGGCACATTAGTGATTGTGCGCAGCGCTCGGTTTTGGATCCTTTGCATGCGCATAATGTTCGAGTCTGACGCCGTACCCCATATCTGGATGCAATAGGTCATTGAAGGGACCACTATTGCCTTGTACAGAAGAACTTTGTTACTTAGACTTAGTTGACTGCCTCCTCTAAGCATCCAATTGAGCTTCCTAAGCTTATTCCGACATGTGGCTGCAATTTTGGTGGTGTGCTGCCTCCATGTGAGCCGCTTGTCGAGGATGAGACCCAGGTACTGTGCCTGAGGAGCTTGAGGGATGAGCGTGTCCTGGAACTTAACTCTAGGAAGGATTTGATGCCTTAGGGAGAAGTTGCAGTGTTGAGATTTGTTTCCGTTGTTCCAACGATGTTCGTCCACTCGCTGTAGAGCTCCAGGAAGTTTTGCGTCATTCTGGAAGCTTCAATCCGACACGTAGAGTTAGCAATGAAGGCTGTGTCGTCAGCATACGTTGCCAGGAGGGTACCCGGATCACTGGGATTTGGCATGTCAGAGGTGTAAAGGGTGTAAAGCACAGGACCCAGGACACTACCTTGATGTACGCCAGCTCTTATGCGTCTGATGGTTGATCTCTCGCCTCTCACTTCAACCATGAAATTTCTATCTAGCAGATATGACTTTATAAGAAGAAACTGAGCAGTTGGCAAGAGAGATTTCAGCTTGAATAGCAGGCCATCGTGCCACACTCTATCAAACGCTTCCTTGACGTCCAGAAAGATAGCAGAGCTGTATTGTCTATTTTCGAAGGCATCCAAAATGTGTTGCGTCACTCTATGGGCTTGCTCAGGGGTGGTCTGGAATGGCATCCTGCACGCTTCTTACTGCCATCATTCTGCTAAGAAATATTCTTTCGAATATTTTAGAGAATGTGGGCAGCAAGCTTATCGGTCGGTAAGACGCAACAAGGTTCTCCGGTTTGCCTGGCTTCGGAATCATCGTTATCACAGCACACTTCCATTGTGTGGGGAAGTGGTGGATACGTAACATGGAGTTGAACAAGAGGACTAAGAACAATATACCCTATTTTGGCAGCGCCTTGGCAACTCTGCTATCGACACCGTCGAATCCTGGGGCTTTACTGGGGTGCAGCTTTGTGATTTGCAGACAAACTTCTGCCGGACTAACATGTCGAATAGGCTCTGCTTCTGGGGAGGCAGCGTAGAGAAATGCCAGAGTATTCTCCACGTCTTCACGATTTGCAAGATCGAATGGCTGAAAGCGATTCTCCAGTTCGTCAGCAAAAGCCAACGAAATTTCGTAATCCGATTTGCACCAAGTGTTGTCCGCACGCTTGATAGGGATTCTGCGAGGGGGCTGTCTTTTAACTATTTTAGCTGCTTTCCAGAGGTTAAGTCCATATGGTTTTGTGGGATTAGCATTGCGCAGCAGATCAGCAAAATAGTTGTTTTTTGTTGTATGCAACAACTTTTTCAAACTGTCCTCAGCACGACGATATGCCCTTTTGTCAGCCGGATCTCTCGACCTCAAAAATCTGCGGCGCAGGGATCTTTTCAACCTCACCAGATCCAGGACCTCAGGTTTTAAAAGAGCATGAGGTGGATCTGATGGGTTTATTGAACGTTGTCCACAGGTAGAGGATTCAGCAGCTCAGTAGCGTCGTCAATATCAACGGGGGAATTTAGGACCATGTTCAAGTCAACAAGTTGGCTGCCTGGAACCGTGGAATGCACGCGTTTTGCGGAAGCCCACGCGTTTTACGGGAGAGTTTGAAGGCAGCAGTCCTTAGTTCGATTACCAAGGGGATGTGGTCGGAACTTAATTCAAAGCTTTCTGAGATGGTGAGAAGCTCAGATCGAATCCCGCCATATATGGCAAAGTCGATAGCTGATGGTGTACGTTGACTGTACGGGTAATGCGTGGGCCCTCCGGTAGCAAGGACCTGGATTAGTTCCAATACTAAGGATACAGTCTGCCAATGCTCTTCCGCTGACTGTACAGTTTCGAGAGCCCCAAAGTCGATGGTGTGCATTCCAGTCTCCGGCAATTATAAAATTGGGTCCAAGTTCCTCTAAAAGTAATTTGAAGTCGTCGCTGGTACGCTGAATGTTAGGTGGACAATAAATAGACGCAATGACAATTTCACCGTGGTCCGTTTTAACTTTGACTGCAGCCCATTGAGCACTTGGATGTTCCATTGTTGCGAACTGGTGGTATTGGAGACAGGACTTTATGATTATTGCAGAGCCTCCACGATGGCGATCGGCCGGATGATTTGATTGTTGCATGTCATACCCGTGTAGCTTGTAATATGAACGAGAGGAAAAGTGTGTTTCGCTGACCAACATAATGTCAATATGATGTTTCCGCACAAAGAGCTCCAGCTCCTGTGCCTTGTTGGTCAGCCCGTCGGCGTTCCACACACCGATTTTGAGTCCAATTTGCCTCATGGTTGGGAGGAATGAACTGGGAGAAGGCCAGAGCTCGCTTTAGTAGCTCCTGGCGCCATTTGTGGTATAAGGCCAGTGATGAGGGTCATCATTGACATCATCATCTGGAACATCTTGTCGAGTTGAGCCACAAGGACTGACATCTTTTCATCAGAACGCATGTACATTTGCTCTTGTCGCTGCCATTGAAGATCATTGTGGATATTCCGGTGCTGCTGAGATGACTGTTGTTGATGAGACTGCTGTTGTTGTTTTGGTCCTGAATGTTGCTGTCGGCTTAGGGTTTCCTGCGTTGGTTGCTGTGACTGTCGGTGGCTTTGGCTTTGTTGATTTGAGTTCCGATTCCTACCTCCTAGTGGAGGGAACTGTTGTTGATGCTGATGGGTTGTCCACTGCGGTCGGCTGGCCTGTTGAGTTTGTTGTCCACTAACAGCGTTTGCGTATGAAAGCGATGCCACAACACCACTTTGTGCAGTTGATCGAGCAGAGGCTGGTTGTTGTGGGAGGCTTCGATGGGAAGTAGCACTTCTACGGCGACTTACTGTCTGCTGGTAAACAATACAGCCCTTGTAACTTGCTGTGTGGCTACCTCCACATTTTATACATTTAACTGGATGAACTTCTCGATCACAGGCCTCAATCGCATCTTGCTGACCACATCGCACACAGTTAAATTCCTTATGGCAGTTATTTTTTGTGTGATTAAAGGATTTGCATCGAAAGCATTGAACGACATCATCCTTTTTGTGGGGAAGTTCAACTTGAACCCGTTGGCGACAGAGCGTCTTAAGCTCATGAATTTCTTTGTTATTGGCGGCTGGTTCTAACTCGACAAAGACAAGGTTGACTAGCTTTGCTTTGTCGAACCGGCTTCTAGGTCTATTAACGAAGCGCACAATGTGGCCAAGCAATGTCAGACTTTCCTTAATGTCCTCGTCCGGGATGGAGTGATGTACACCTCGGATGACTATGCGGAAGGATCTTTCCTCTTTAAGCTGCCAGGTATGAAATGGTACCTTTTTTATGGAAAAATGTACGCATCGGAATCTGCAGCCTGGATCGAAACTGAATTGTCTGGGTGGCATTTTATGGAGTATTTAGTTGGGTGGACGATCATATCTGTGGATCTGATAAGTCCGTTCAGATTTTCACAATTTTTGACCACAATTGGGGGGGTGGGGTTTCCTTGTTGCCTGCGGGCTGATTTGGAACCCGATTGTCGCTGTTACTAGTGCTGCTGATGTTGCTGTTGGAATTGTTGCTGATAGTGTTGGGAATATTGTTGATTATACTGTTGTTGTTGTTGATGTTGTTGGTACTGTTATCGGGGTTGTCGTTTATGCAGCTATTGTTGTTGCTTGAGCTGGTATTGGCTTGGTCGGAGTTGTTGTGAGTGACGTTTCGAGAAGCGAGAATGAGTTCGTCGTCTGTGTCCATGTCTGACAGTTCCAAGAATCGATTCTCAAGGTTATAGACTGGGCTGTTTGATCCCTTTTGGATTTTGCTATTAGCATTAGGAGACTTGGAGTCACAACGGCGTTTGTTAGAAATGCCGTGGGGTCCACCAGTCATCGTCGTCTGCTATGGCTTCTAGCTCAGAGTGTTGGTTTTGAGGTGTTGCGGGTCGATTGTTGGAAGAGGTTGAAGAATACATAGCGCTAAATTTGTTTAATGAACTTTTTAACGCTTTGCTCATCTTCTTTTGGGCCGCAGCCACTGTCGCTTCGATCTCAAAGTCTTCTTCAGACATTATGGTAGCTTAGCACTGCTTGCACTACTTGACACTGCTTTATCGACGTCCAGTAGATACTGCCCCTATGTGTGGGCTCCAAAAAGGCGATCGTGGCCCAGTGGGGAAGGCGCACGCCTCCCAGCCAGGCGGGACCCGGTTCGATCCCCAACCGAGGAGACAATTGAATTTATTTTTATTTGTTTATTTTTCCTCAATTGCTTTCGCGAAAAGGCACAACTGACGGAGTGTAAGTTCACTGACACCGCGATTTCAGCTGCCGAGCTCACAAAAACAATACGTTTTGCCACTAAAGTGGACTTGTCCATAGACTCTGCACAAAGGCACAACTAACGGAGTGCAAGTTTACTGACACCGCGATTTCAGCTGCCGAGCTCACAAAAACAATACGTCCACTAAAGTGGACTTGTCCATAGACTCTGCACAAAGAATTTCGCAGTAATGCAAAAACACGTCTGCACTCCACGAAAGCATGATCGAGACTGGCCGCGGATACTGCTCCTTCTGTTAAGGTGGATGTGGCTGATCTGGCTACGGTTGCGGGGTCTGCCGTTGCTGTGGTGGCTCAGTATCCGAATCCAGTTCCAGCTACGAGACCCACGCCTCCACTTCGTCGGCCAATCTCGCCTTTCCACCTGCCTCTGCTGGCCCATTCGCTGGGTCCCACCAAGCTGTCCTCGAGCCCACATACCAAACGCCTTGCGCAATTCGTCTACGTTCCCTGTCAATGTGCGGCCGAACTTCTGGCTGCACGCCATAATTTCTTGACTTTTTAACTGACGTATCCACGTAGCATTCGCCATTGTGGATATTTACGAAGGGAAATATATATAATATATTGTTGAAAATACAAAAGCCACACTGATGAAAACACATACATAGTATGTTGTGTGTGTGAGAGAGGAATAAAACCAAGAAGATCTAGAAGAGAGAAAAAGCTCTCTCTCTCTTTCTTCTTTCCCTCCGCCTCCGAGCTTTTCGTTTTCATTATTTTTTATGCACATGCGTGCTCTTTACTTGCTTGCAGAAATCGAGAGCGTGCGGTTGGATAAAATAAAATAACTTAAAACGACAGTTAAAGTGTATTTTACTGTTTGGCAAATCGGGCTGGTTTATATACCTGGAGTATATATTATATATTTCCATAGGTTATGGGCCCAGTCACATTTGCAGCTAAGTGGTAAAATGCTTTAGTTGATTAAAAAAATAAAAAAGTGAAACAATACAAACCTAAATCAAAATTGTACAAAGATATACATATGTATGTGTATTTGCACATATCTAAGTGCATTTAAGTGATACAGTACATATGGGGCATTCCACGCAAAATCGGCCACCAAAAATTTGTTTTCCAAAAAACTTTGTTTTTTCGTTACAGCAGCCAAAAATATTAGATACGTATTTTTTCGTTTGAATGTATTACGCGGAGTTTTCGAAAAAATGAATTTTGAAGTTTCACTCATTTAAAAAAGTGGACATTTTCAATCGCTTTTTACTCCAGTATGGAATGAAGTTACAAAAATTTACCCCAAATATGAAATTACCGCCTTTCTGAGCACTTTTGACAGAAATATACAAGAATTCAATTTTCGAATTTTTTGACCCAAAAAAAATTTTTTTTTTTTTAGGATAACACTTATTATTACAATAATCAACCAAATTAATGGTTATAAAATGTAGAGACTAGGTTAGGTTAGGTTAGAGCGGCGGCTGACACAAGGTCAGCCCACTTAGGCCATCACTGGCCCATTGTGATACCGCAATGGATCATTTGTACCCTTTAAACCACGAATTTATAAAGAATCCCAGCCCGTTTCTCTAATAAAACCTGCTATTTTCTTCGGGGGAACAGCTGCTAATTCAGCTAGATTGTCAAGGAAATATTCTCCTATATACTTTTTCCTGCGCCTGATAAGGGCCACACAGGAACAGAAGAAGTGCTCTACTGATTCTACTTCTTCCTCGTTTTTGCAGCTTCTGCAGAAGTCGTTGTTTAGGACGTTAAGTCGGGATGCGTGGGCTCCTGCGAGCCAGTGGCCTGTAATTGCTCTAATTACAGCTGTGCACTGTGTGCGATGTAGACTGAAAAGCCTTTTGGTGCGTTTGGCGTCAACCTTAGGCCATGTTTGGCGACTGATGTTGCTGTGAGTGGTATTGTCCCATGTTTCTTGTTCAAGGGATCTTGAGCTTAAAAGTGGCTAGGGGCATACGGAAGTCATCCTTGTCTGGAAGGAGAACTGTCACTATCGTCGAGTTTGAGGATAGCGCACGAAGTGACTTTATTGCTGCCTGACAGTCTGAGTAAATGTTAATTACTCCGTTTATAAGGCTAGAGTTGCGTAGGCAACGCCACTTACAAGTTAACTTGCCTAAACGCTCGGACCCAATTTTATGCAAACCTTGCGAGTTCTCTGGATTCCATAAGAGATAGCAGGACATATTGGAGCACGATAAGAAAACTTAATGGAAATATATTTATCAAATCAATGGATGTAAATGCCGATGACCTAGGGAGCTATTTCCGCGATCTTCTAGAGCCACCAGATTGGACGGCATCACTTCATTTTGCAATGCCACTGCTAAAAAATCAGACCTTAGATGGATGTGTAACAGGACAAGAAGTGGAAAATGTACTTGCGTTGCTAAAAGAAAGAAAGGCACCTGGTCCCGACAGGATACCATCGGAGTTCTTAAAGCACGCCACCCCTCAGTTCAAAGCCTACCTAGTCACTGCATTCAACCAGTTCTTAATGACTGAAACAGTCCCTAAAAGCTTTCAAAACGCTATAATTTTTCCCATTTTTAAGAAAGGCGATCCGAAAGTGACAGCTAACTACAGAGGTATATCCTTTCAGAACGCGTTAGCTAAAGTCTTCTCTGCACTACTGCTTGATCGGCTGAAAAACTGGCTAAAAGACTACGATGTTTTGACAGAGTTCCAAGCCGGTTTTAGAAAAGGATATTCGACAGTCGACAACATTTTCAGCCTCACTAGTATAGCAAGGTCTTATATTGATAGCGGAAAAAAGTTATATGCTTTTTTTGTAGATTTCAGGGCTGCTTTTGACTCCATAGACAGAAGAACACTGACATACAAGCTCAGCAATATTGGTATATCTTAAAAATTCCTAAACGTCCTTCAGAGCTTGTATACGGATAACTTGGCAGCAGTATGGGATGGTGAACAATTATCCGAGTGGTTCCCCACTGAAGCCGGAGTCAAGCAAGGATGTCTACTCAGCCCTCTTCTATTTTCGCTTTTTTTAAACGACATCACGGATCATCTGCCTGGCGGCATTTATATAGGAGGATGCGCGATTAAGGCGCTTTTGTACGCAGATGACATTGTTATTCTCGCCGATTCACCCGCCGAACTGCAAACGATGATAAATGCTCTACACAAGTACTGCCTGTTGTGGGGACTGCAAGTAAATACGGAGAAGTCAAAAGTTCTTATTTTCAAAAAACACTGGCGAAGGCTAGCACAAGCCGAAAAATGGAGATTAGGAACCACTGAGCTTGACATTGTGAAGTCCTATAAATATTTGGGAGTTTGGATTTATCACAACGGGCGAATTAACCATCATTTACAGGAGAAGCTCAGAGACGCAAAAATGGCCATAAATTGCACATGGAAATCGCTGTTGGGTAAAAACGACGTTCCAATGAGTAGCAAGTACAAACTCTTCAGTGCAGCAATGCGGTCAATCCTTTGTTACGGCGCGCAGGTCTGGGGCATCGCCCCCTATGAAGAAGTCGAAAGCCTGTTAAGATTTTTCCTAAAAAAGATTTTTCGCCTGCCCAGATTTACCCCGAATAGAATGCTGTACCTGGAAACCGGCCTGTCGCCGCTGCATATTTTTACAGCTGATATGCACTTTAGGTATATGCAAAAGGTTTTAAGCATGCCCGAACATAGACTGCCATACATTTTAGCCAATTATATGCTGCAGGAACGAAAGCAATGGGTCGTAGAATGGGATACGCTTGCGGAGACCCACAGTGAAAGACTGCAGTTGGATGAACCTTCACAGTGGCCGCAATGGCTGAAAAGAATTCTGCTTAAAATGGACGAAAACTATAGGACTCAGTTCAAAACAGAATCAAGGAGAAGTGCAACTCGGCTGACTCATAGGGATTTTGAATATGATCTGGGCGCTTGTAATTATTTCAACGACGCTTTCTCTGTGGAGAAGATCCGCACCATTTTCATGGCCAGAGGAGAAATTCTACCTTTAAGCTTTATTCCGAACGTGACAGCAAGCGACACTGTGTGCCCGATCTGCAACATGAGGGAGCAGGAAAACGTCGTGCACTTCATAGGACGCTGCCCCATTTTGCGGGAGATTCGCCTGCTGCATTTTGGGAAAGAGCAGCTGCAACCGCAGGATGTGTACACTGCGCTGGATGGGCACTGTTGGACGGCTCTATCCAACTACATCAGCCAGGCACTCAAATATCGCAACAACATTTTGATGGAAGATTTTTAAATACTTTCTAGTAACTCCGCTCAACTAGTTCTGAACTGGATGGTGAACCGATCTGATATCTGGGGAAGACCCGGGAAGTCAGGTGTAGTACACTAAACAGTTTGGACTCTGGGAAAGCGGAGATCGACAGACGGTTATAATAACCAAGTCGATAAGTTTCTATTCCTTTTTCTTGTTTGTAAAAATATGTAAATCACTTAAATTGTACTTTTGTAATGCCGTTTCCTTAATGTATTTTTTATAAATAAAGAAGAACTACTACTACTACTTCCTGGAGAAGAGAATAAGATCGGTTTTACTTGGGTTTACGTTTAACCCACTTTCAGATGCCCATCTTGACAGTTTTCTTAGTTTGACTGTCATAATGTCACAAAGGGTTTGCGAAAATTTTCCCCGCAGCATGACAACCACATCGTCTGCATAAGCAACAATCTTGCATCCCCCATCTTCTATGTCGCGGAGCAGCGTGTTTACTGCTAGGTTCCATAGAAGCGGAGAGAGTACCCCCCCTTGAGGAGTACCTCTGCTGACATGCCTGCACAGAGTAGATGCTCCCAGTGAAGAGGTCACTTTTCTGCTCAGTAGCAGCTGTGTGACTAATATCACCAACTGAGCATCTACTCCAAGGCTCAGCATAGCATTGGTTATTGCCTTTGAGTCGATGTTATTGAAGGCTCCTTCTATGTCCAAGAAGGCGGCTAGGGTATATTCCTTGTCTTGCAGGGATTTTTCTATACTGGATATAACAAAGTGAAGTGCTGTTTCTGTCGATTTGCCTTTACGGTATGCATGCTGAGATTCAGATAGCAGAGAGGGATTGATTGATGTTCTTAGGTATAGCCCTATCAATCTTTCCAAGGTTTTCAGAAGGAATGAGGACAGGCTTATTGGCCTGAGATCCTTCGGTGTTGTGTGTGAGGCTTTGCCGGCCTTGGGTATAAATACTACCTTGGACGTTAGCCAAGAAGGGGGAATATGGCCTAACGCCATGATGTTAGTGAAGATGGCTTTTAGCCAAGGGACAGCAAGATCTTCCCCTTGCTGCAATTGTGCCGGAAATATCCCATCGGGACCTGGAGATTTGTAGGGAGCGAAGCTATTTATAGCCCATTTAATGTTGGTTTCAGTCATGATGCCATCCAATACTTTGACCGAGTGGCATGGTTGAGGGTCGCTTGTGTGGGGACCTAAGGTGTTACCTGGAAAATGCGTATCTAGTAATAGTGTAAGTGTTTCTTCGCTAGAAGAAGTCCATGAGTCGTCCTGTCTCTTGAGATAGCCCAGATTTGAGGATGACTTTGAGAGTACCTTTCGTAATCTTGCGGCTTCTGAAGAGGATTCAATTCCCGAAGTGAATTTTCTCCAATCCTCTCTTTTTGCCTGCCTAGTGAGCTTTTTGAATTGAGCTAGACTGTGTTTGTATTCTGACCAGTTCTGTTCACAACTTAGTCTTTTTGCTCTCCTACATTCTACCCTCAGCTTGTCTAGTTCTTGTTTCCACCAGGGTGGTCTCCATTTACACATAATTTTGTGTCGATATATTTGTGATCTGAGAAGGAGTGTTCTTTAGAAACACTCCACCCTATAAGTTGGTCATGCATGAAGTTTGAGGTAAGGGTTAGGTCTATGACCTCCTCCCTGTCCTTGATTACAAAAGTGGGGTCGTTTCCCCTATTGCAGATAAAGAAGTTGGTGGAGAGAAGGTATTCAAAAAGTAACTCTCATTTGTGTTGGTACTGCCCCACATCTCATGGTGGGCATTTGCGACGCATCCGATCAATAGGCCAGTGCCACGATCTTCGCAAACCTTTACAAGTTCCCTCAGCTTGTGACCCGGTATTGGGTCCATGATGTCGTACGCCAGGTACGCTGACACCACACATAGCAACCTTTCCTGGTGCTCCAGACTTATCGCTGTAGTGTCCGCATCGCTGTAATTATAAAGCATAAATGCACTAAGGTGCCTTTTAGCTAAAATACAAGTACGGGTTTTACCTTCTCCTTGAGGGCAGCGGAGGCTGCTTTACAATGATGGAGGTTTATCTGCACGCCTCTCAGAGACATCGTGAAGATTTGCCTCCACCACCGTCGCGTCAGCGTCCAGGTCCTCAGCGAAAACTTCGCTCATGGAGTCAGTACTCCCGTGACCCAGCTTGCTGAAGCCCTGGAGAAGGGATGCTTCGGATATCACCGACTCGCAGTCCTCATCCTCTCTGCCTGGCTCCTCCATCTCGGTGGCCAGCACCTCTAAAACACCAGGCTCTTCCTTCTGCTTGGTGTCCGACTTGTACACCCTGATGCGCACCGAGCTAAAACCGAAGTTTAGCTCTCCGTGCATTGCATCAATGGGTGCAGCGGAGTCCTTATTTAGGATAAGTATTACCTGACGCAAAGGGCTCTGCGTCTCTTCCACCATTGCCACCTTCCAGTCGGAGGACGGCAGGTTGGGGTTGCATCTTTGCAACATCGCCAGGATCTTCTCCGGCTCCTTGAAGGAGGACGGGACCCATATGACGGCTCTTGGCCTACTCGGGATGTCCTTCCAGTCGACAGCGACCAGCTTGGCACCCGGGTAGACCTCACCCAGTCTAGATACGGCCGCTTTCAATAGCTCTGCCGACCTAGCCCCTTCGCATGCCATCACCTTGACGTTCCCCTGGTACCACCCTGCATCTTTGCAGATTGGTGGCGGTCCAGGGTCCGCTTCCAGCACCTCGAAGCATTGTACAGCCAGTGCTGCCTCAACCCACTTCCACTGGCTTCTCGGGATTCTCCCCTCAGCATCGCCTTGGTCCAGGACTCCTAGAAGGATCTTGTCCTTTGCCATTTCTGCGAAGCTTTTGGACGGCACGACGGGCACGTGCGTACGAATCTTCTTCGGGGCATTTTGAGCCGCGCTTTCCTGGGAGCGTTGCCGTTTAGGATTTTTAGGTTCCTCCTTCGGCCTCTCCAATACGAAATTGGGCAACACAGACTTAGCCCAATCCACTTTCTTTAACCACTCCGCTGAGGGGGTGGTGATGTTGCTGTGTGCGTGTCTCTTCAGGATGGCCGCGGCGGATTTCCTCGCCCCGTACCTATCCATCTTGGCCTTGCTTGTGGATGACCTTCCCTTCACCCCCGCACCCGACTGAGCTGCAGCTGCGCTTGTGGTAGCACCTTGCTGGTCGCTCGAGGTGACAGGAGTGTCGGTTGCGGTCACCACCTTGCTTCTGACCAGGGGGCGATTGAGCCCAGTCGGCTGTTTCGCCGGGGTGGAGTTGACCTTAGCCCCAGTGAGCTCTGTCATTCCTCCTGTCGTTTGGTTGACCTTGGGTTCAGTAACCCCTGTCTTAGGACCCTCGTTCCTCGCCGGATTTATGGGAGTGCCGGTCTCCTTTTTTGTGTTCTTGTTTTTTGTTTGGTCCATATTAGTTCCCACGAGCTGCGGAGAAAGGGTGGTCCACCTCCCGCAGAGATCCGCGCTACGGAAGGTAAGGCTAGCTGATCCGGAGGGCGCCAGGTATCCGGATGCTCCGTTTGCGACTGGGCTATTTTTAAAGGGCCCCCAGCCAGGTTGATCATCGGCACGGGTCGCATGACACCTTGATCCAGCCCTTCACCTTAGCCATGATAAGAGATCGCAGAAACCTGTGGCATGGCTATGGAGAAAGCTCCGCCCCAGTCTACGAATCCCAGATCTTAGCTGGTGCCGTCCCGAGGGACACTGGAGCACCATTACCAGTTGGCACCCTCGTGGAGGGTTGAGCTAGTTGGTTTACATGGACTCGAAGCCGTTCATTATACCGACTCGAGTGCCGATTAATTTGCTCCTTCACGGTGGGAATGTGAAGGTCCTTTGCGATGTCCTCGTTCCTAACATACCACGGCGGATTAGTGATTGTGCGCAACGCTCGGTTTTGTATCCTTTGCATGCGCATGATGTTCGAGTCAGACGCCGTACCCCATATCTGGATGCAATAGGTCATTGAAGGGACCACTATTGCCTTGTACAGAAGTACTTTGTTACTTAGACTTAGTTGACTCCCTCCTCTGAGCATCCAATTGAGCTTCCTAAGCTTATTCCGACATGTGGCTGCAATTTTGGAAAAAAATGGAAATTTTTCAAATTTGGACATAATTTTTTTGCTTTTTCGGGCGCGCGGAGGTTACGCAGCGGCGCGTGGCGGCGCGCTCCGACACGTTCGGACTCGCACCGACCCAACCATCACTAATGGCTCGCGCGCGAGCCGCGATTAAAAAATTCATAACTCCAAAAGTACTGAGAATTCCATCCTCAAATTTGGACAGCATTTGAAAAAATGCTTAGGCAACTCATAAAAAAAAAAGCAAAAAATCATGTCCAAATTTGAAATATTTCCATTTTTTTTCCAAAAATGTACTTTTTTTTGGTCAAAAAATTCGAAAATTGAATTTTCGTATATTTCTGTCAAAAGTGCTCAGAAAGGCGGAAATTTCATATTTGGGGTAAATTTTTGTAACTCCATTCCATATTGGAGTAAAAAACGATTGAAAATGTCAACTTTTTTAAATGAGTGAAACTTCAAAATTAATTTTTTCGAAAACTCCGCGTAATACATTCAAACGAAAAAATACGTATCTAATATTTTTGGCTGCTGTAACGAAAAAACAAAGATTTTTGGAAAAAAAATGTTTGGTGGCCGATTTTGCGTGGAATGCCCCATATATATAACAACGCGTCAAATTGGCGCGAATTTTATTTGATTTACAGTTTGAGTGATTCTGAGAAGCGAAGAAAAAGAGATTCTGAGAAGCGAAGAAGAAGTGATTCTGAAGCGAAGAGCAACCACAAGTGATTCTGAGAAGCGCAAAGCAAAGCCGCAAAAGTACAGTTATTTTCATACTCGTCCGCGGAATTAAAAAAGGAAGATGGGGAAAAATATTCGATTTGGAAGTTCCTTGTAAGAGTGCTGCTAGAGGAAAACGATTTGGTAAAAGTAGTTGATGAGGAACGAGTGGAAGGGGAGGATGGAGATAGTGAGGAAGTAAAACCAGCACAAATAAATGCAAAGAGCCTTATAATAGAATATGTGAGTGATTCGTTCTTGGCTTTTGCCAACAATGGAAATACGGCTAAGCAGATTT
The DNA here is from genome assembly GCA_018150695.1 of Drosophila oshimai. Classification (NCBI taxonomy): domain Eukaryota; kingdom Metazoa; phylum Arthropoda; class Insecta; order Diptera; family Drosophilidae; genus Drosophila; species Drosophila oshimai. Next base: position 17,702 of record JAECWM010000125.1, on the reverse strand, counting down.
TTGACAATTTGGATACGATTTTCGAGCGTAAAAGCCTGGCATCTGAACTTTCACTTCGCAAACAACTTTTGTCTCTCAAATTAAAAGGTGATTCTTTTCTAGTGAACCACTTTCATTTATTTGATGATCTTGTAACTGAGTTAGTCGCAGCTGGAGCCAAGATAGATGAAATGGACAAAGTGTCCCATTTACTGCTAACACTTCCGACTAGCTATGACGAAGTGAAGTATGACCGCGATAGAAACTCTATCTGGGAGCAGTTGGATCATGAAATAAAATTAAAGGGTGTTAACAAAGACACAAGTGCTAAAGTGCTGCAGGCTATAGGCAATCGAGAGCCTAGACATAACCACTACAAAAACAAAGTTACAAAATTTGTGAAGAAACCATTTAATAACAAGTTAAAATCAAAGCTAAAGTGTTTTCATTGTGGTAAACTAGGCCATATTAAGGCAGGCAGGCAACCAGAATGTTCCCATTGAAAATAATGCTAGAGAGAGACAGGCTCAGATGGCAACCACTTCGCAGCCAGATCGTGCGTTTGCTTTTCTGATGAATGCAGCTGTTAGAGAGAGACAGACTCAGATACAGCCAGAACGTGCGTTCGCATTCATGATGAAATTAGCTAACTCTACTGAAAAGGGAAACGGAGTCAGTTTTATATTAGATTCGAAGTACGAGCATTTAAATCCAAGTGTGGCGATTGAAATTGCAAAGCGTGGAGAGTTCGTGTATGCGTCTTCGAAGGGATTGGTTAGCCTTCACAGTTCTGGGAACACCATTGCATTACATAACGTGCTGTATTGCAAGGAAGTACCGCACAATTTACTGTCTATGAAAAGGATGCTTGATGCAGGAATGTCCGTCGAGTTTAATCCAGATGGCATTAAAGTAATTAAAGGCGGTAACCTGGCATTTGAAGGAATATGTGAGTATAATGTACCGATTGTTAAATTTAATTTAAATAGTAAAGCATTTGCATCCAAAATTTCAAAAGATGCAGAACATCGCTTGTGGCATGAGAGATTGGGTCATATTAGTGTAGGCAAATTTTTAGAAATTAAACGAGATGGCTTGTTTGAAGATGTTAAACTTATAAAAAACCTACAGCTAAATAAAAATGAATTGTGTGAGGCGTGTATAAATGGAAAGCAATCAAAGCTAAAATTTGAAAAATATAAAAACAAAGAAAACATTGATCGCCCACTATTCGTAGTTCATTCTAAAGTAAATATATATTGATAATGGCAGGGAATACCTCTCTAATGAAATGCGTGAGTTCTGTGTCGAAAAAGGTATCAGCTATCATTTAACTGTTCCTCATACTCCAGAGTTAAACGGTGTATCAGAACGGATGATTAGAACAATCACCGAAAAAGCTCGCTCAATGATTAACTGTACTAAACTTAGTAAAAGTTTTTGGGGTGAAGCTGTTTTAACAGCAACGTATTTAGTTAATAGATCCCCAAGTAGAGCTTTAAAAAATATTAGAAAAACACAACATGAGAAGTGGCATAAAAAGAAGCCAGTATTAAAATATCTAAAGATATTTGGGTCGACAGTGTACGCACTAAATAAAGTGCGAAAGCGAAAGTTTGTTGAGAAATCGATCAAGACTTTACTTTCCGGGTATGAGCCAAATGGCTATAAATTGTTTAATGAGGAAACGAGAAAATTTATGATAGCTAGAGATGTAGTGGTGGACGAAACAAACTTAAAGTCTATGACTTTACATGATAATGACTCTGCGGTAAAACATAATGATTTAAATCAAGTTATGATTCTCCAATTGAAGAGAATGAAGAGTCCGATTTTCCACTGCAGGAAATAAGTGAATCTATGGATTCGAAGTCTGTTGAAAACTTAAATGAAAATTCCACTTGTCTCGAGAATACCGATCCAGTGGTTGAAGCTGGTGATAATAAAATACGAAATGAAAGTCAAGAACAAGTAAGACGCAGTGAGAGGATTAAAGATAAGCCAAAATTATCATACAGATTTTTAGAAAAATGCCTTATGAATACCCAAGCATGTTTAAATGATATCCCTAATACATATGATGAAATTCCATTTCGCGAAGACAGAACCTTGTGGGAGGAAGCCATACAAGATGAACTTAATTCTCATTTTGTAAATAGTACATGGTGCTTAGTTCAAAGGCCTAAAGATAAAAACATAGTTGATTGCAAGTGGGTTTTTAGTTTAAAGCAAGACGAAAATGGTAATTTACTAAAACTGACTGGTAGCAAAAGGCTTCACCCAAGAATATATGATGGATTATGATGAAAATTTTGCCTCAGTTGCACGAATTTGTAATTTTAGATTTCTTTTAGCATTTTCAAATCAATATAATTTACATCATATGGATGTCAAAACAGCTTTTTTTAATGGAATTTTAAAAGATGAAATTTATATGAGTGTTCCAAAAGGCTTAATTAAGTACGATGAAAATAAAGTATGTAAACTAAATAAAGCTATTTATGGCCTTAAGCAAGCTACACGGTGCTGGTTCGAGGTATTCGAAAGCACACTAAAAAAATTTGGATTTAAGAATCTATAAGTAGACCGATGCATATATATTTTAGATAAAGGAGATATAAATAAAAATATATATAATTAAAACTTTGAACTATAAGATTAGGTTTTTTAAAAATTTATTTTTTCTTTTGAAAACTTTAACTAGTTACAGCGATTTATTTTTGAGAACACCGACATAGGTTGAAGTCTTAAACTGAACTGATTCTTAAATCTAATTATCTTATCGGTCAAGCCTCGGTTTCCGAAACCTTTCGATCTTCTGTAAGTAAGTTTTAATTGAGAGAACTTTCTATTTCGATTGAGTGAGCTTTGATTTTAATTGAGTGAAAGAGAGTTCTTTGTCTTATCTTGTTTATGGCAAAAAGTGTGGGAACGTGCCGTGGAATTTATCAGCGGCGCGACAATAAATGTTTAGTCTGGGATTTAACATTAACAAAAAAAATTTCCCAGCGCCATCTGAGTTTACAGAATGTTTACAATAACTGGGCTTCAGGTTTTGTTTCCTGTTGATAGGGGTGACTCATGAGTAAGATCTAATGTGTGGAAAGGATGTGTAGGTGTGTAGGCATATGCATATCGTGTGTGGGTGCATGTGTAGATATGGATATGTCACTATATATACTATTGTATGTTGACGATGTAGTAATTGCAACCAGTAGTTCTAAAAGAATGTCTGAATTTAAAACTTATCTTTTAATAACGTTTCAAATGACTGACTTATGTGAAATACGATATTTTATTGGTATAAAAATTGAGAGAAACGATGATCAAATTTGTCTTAGTCAATCTGCATATATTAAAAATGGCTTACAAAAATTCAATATGGAAGATTGTAATCCAGCTAGTACCCCTCTCCTAAGCAAACTAAATTATGAGGCCTTACAAGTTGAAGAAACATGTGAAGCACCATGTAGAAATTTAATTGCTGTTTAGTGTAGGGGAGAAGTGGGGGTTGTGGGCATGGGGGGGTTATGGGCACCCCTACGTATCTTTTCACAAAATGAAGATTGACTTTTTTTGGTGATGTCATTCGCAAGCAATTACCTTATGTATGATTTATGCCAAATATCAAAGTAAACGAAAACGTTTTCTTTTTGAAATGAACGAATTGGTTTTTTTGTGCTTGGAAAAGGTGGTGAAGTTTTTTTCAAAGAATTTTCAATAGTGTATTAATTAAAGTGAATCGATTAAGAAGGTAAGTGTGATGCATTTTTATTTAGTCAAAGTATTATACTAAATGGAACAATATCGATTTGAACCAAAAATGTATGCAAACACATTTTCTAATTACTTCTTAAAATGTCTGCTAAAGTTGGTTGTGGGCACCAAAATTGGGGGGTTGTGGGCACCCGTTTTTTTTTGGCAAATTTTTTTATTACCTACAATTTCTTGTAAAATTGTTTTCAAAATTTGTTTGGAACCCTCTAGAACATTCTTGTAGAAATCTTAGGCTCTTGGAAAAGGATCCTCTCACGCTGAGAGGGATTATCACCAAGATTTGTAATTTTGCGATCGAGCTTTTCGTCTGAAATGTGTTGACATGCGGGCCAGTCATTACACATGTCAAAATTGTGTTTCCGACGATGAGTAACTCCTATGTAGTCTTTTAAATAAATAAATGTTCGTTATGTTGATATTGGTTGCGGTTTTTTTCCATATTTTCCATTTGCAGCATTTTTTCCCAGGGTGCCCACAACCCCCCAAAAAAAATGGTAGCTGAAAATTAGGGTTTTACAAAAGTCCATATAAAATTTTTTCGCATGACAAAATCAAGTATATTTCTTCATAATTAGTTAGTTTAGGTCTCTAGCTTTACACAGATACCCATATGTCCAAATAATATGCACTAGTTCGGTAATTATAGGCCAAAAACAAAACTATGCCCACAACCCCCACTTCTCCCCTACATAATATTGTGTACACGACCAGATTTAAGTACATCAATAAGTATTTTTAGCAGGTATACTAATAATAATAGCAAAGAATTATGGCAATGTCTTAAAAGAGTTTTAAGATACCTAAAAGGAACTGTCGATTTGAAATTATCATTCAAAAGGAATTTTAAAGTAAATAATATTCTTATGGGGTATGTCGATTCTGATTGGGCTGGAAATGAGACTGATAGAAGAAGTACTACAGGGTATATATTTAAAATGTTTGAAAATTGTTCAATTTCCTGGAGTACTATGAAACAAAAATCAGTAGCTGCTTCATCTACTGAAGCTGAATATATGTCCTTATTCGAAGGTGTAAGAGAAGCAGTATGGCTTAAGTCATTAATAAGTGAAATTAAATTAAAACTAAATGGTCCAATAAATATCTGTGAAGACAACCAAGATTGTATAAGTATAGCCAACAGTCCTACATGCCACAAGAGAACTAAGCACATAGATATTAAATATCATTTTACCAGGGAACAAATTGAAAACAAACTAATTTGCGTCAAGTATATTTCCACAGATTTCCAATTGGCTGATGTTTTAACAAAGCCACTACCAGCAGCTAGATTCACTGCCCTGCGAGACCAACTGGGGCTTACTGAATCATGAACGACGAAAAAATTACATGAAGTTTTATTTGAATATATGGTGTTTTTACTTTCAGCTTTAAACCCAAGACAAACTGGATCTCTTGGTATATACATGTATACATTCATATTTAACCTTTACTTAACCAAAACAACTTCTAGTCTAACCATTACTGTTTATTTAACCGAATGTTGTGAATTTAGTTATTTATGAAAAATAAAAAAAATAATAATAAAATAAGAATTTAATTACAACCATTTGAATATGCACACACTCGTCTGAAAATCATAGTTTTGTTATTCTTTAATTTGTATCAGTGCAACTTTTGAGGCGGCGTGTTGAAAATACAAAAGCCACACTGATGCAAACACATACATAGTATGTTGTGTGTGTGTGAGTGGGATGAAACCAAGAAGATCTAAAAGTGAGAAAAAGCTCTCTCTCTCTCTTTGTTCTTTCCCTCCGCCTCCGAGCTTTTCGTTTTCATTATTCTTTATGCACATGCGTGTGCTTTACTTGCTTGCAGATCTGTCTTTGTTCTTTCCTTTGATTTTGCGGGGCACCGTGTAATTTGGTTATATACCTTAAAAAAGTCTTTCATTATTTTTTTTTATTTTTTTGAAACACATTTAGAGGTTGCTACCAATTTTTGAATTTTAAGGAGTTAGGTGGGTTTCGCAAAATAAAAAATCGATTTTTTTTTTGTCTCATAAATTAATACGAAATCTGAATTTTAAATGTCGTCCCAAAGTTTTAAGTCGATCCGAATAATAGTTTCGGAGATACAGTCCCAAGAATGTGCGCGCACAAGGTCAAGTGCACTGCTTATCAAAACTTTAAATGCTTTTTTCTTAAAACTGTGTTTTTAAAGTGAAAATGCATCGGTACAGAAGAAGGGTGGGGAAGGAGACAAGAAGCGATTGTCTATGCGTTGTTCATTTGCACGTAAAATGTGATACAAACACTTAAATAAATCATTTATGAAACCATGATTCAAGATATCCTTCCACGCTTTTTGTAAAAATTTTGACAGCTGGTAGCGACCTCTAAATCTTGACCTAAAAAAAAAAAAAGGTTATTTCATAATTATAAGTATATCGAATGAGAAAGTGCCCCGGGGGTAAAAATAAGGACCACCTTCTTTTCACCTTACTTAAGCGGGGCACAATACACCCTATCACTAACAATGGTTACACGTCCGACACGCCGGCCACGCCGTCTAGGTAATCACGCCGTGCTTACGCTCCGCTAGATACTCTGGCGCTACACGCACCCGGACACTCCCGCTAAGCTCACGCTCCGCTAGATACTCCGGCGCACATAGGGAAATGTTGAACATTTAGGGCGACAAAAGTTTTTTTTAAAGTTGACCAATGAGGAAACTAATTACTTCTAAAAAAAAATAGACACCCAATCGAACAAAAGGTACTAACTTAATTTTCTAAAAGTGCGCCCGTGCGCCCCTGCGAGCCAGCCGAAACTTGATCTACGAGAAATCGATGTAGGCAATTCTAGAAATACAACTATTCAAAGTGGTGTTATTTGATCTTTTAAGTTAAAAAAAATAATGAAAGTGATGGATTTTGAAAATACAGGCTTTTGTTTTATAGTATTTTAAAAAAACTACCTTCAATGTGTACATTTCGACTAGTTGTAGGCCGTGTGTGCGTGTATGCGTGCGTGTGTATGTATATTACATCGGGTTTACTACCGTAAGAAACATTAAAATAATTTTGTCGCCCTAAATGCTCAAACTTTCCCAATGTGCGGTGCTACACGCACACGAATACTCCCGCTAAGCTCACGGTCCGCTAGAGAACTCGGGTACTCTCGCTAAGCTCACGCTCCGCTATATAGTCCTGCTAGCTAACGCGCTGGCAATAAACCTTCCGCTAGGGCACTCAAAGTACGAAGTGAAGGTAGGCTGTACGCCTGCTGAGACTGGCCTGGGTTCTGGTCAGAGGGAATCCTCTCAACTGAGTTACTCCGCTAGCGTGGCTAAGAACCTGCTCGCACTTAGACTGGTCACTGGTACCGACCCTGTGTTCTCCTGCAGCGATCCTTGGCTCGTTTCCCAAGGATGCACTATCTCTCGCACTTCCACTGGTCACTGTCACCGACCCTGTGTTGTCCTGTAGTAATCCTTGGCTCGTTTCCCAAGGATGCACTATCCCTCGCGCTAATACGGGCCACTGCCTACCACGGCACTTGTCCTCTTTAACGCTCAGGTCACCTCGCACTCAACTCCAAAATTAACAGCCCCCGACTCCAGTCCTACCCCGTTTTGTAAGGGATCTTAGCGAATCCTTACAAGTTCCACGGGTATAAAAGGCGGTCGGATTCACTGGACCGGTCACTTGTTGCCGAGCAGCCGAAACGACCAGACCAGTGGTAAGTGTCTCAAATGTAGCCTTGATCTTAAATAGAAGTAGCATAGCAGAGCGCATAGCATAGCATAGCGGCTTGCTCAGTCGACTCCAATAACTAGAGATGGAGAAACATCGATATTGGCGGACATCATTGTTGTTTAAAATTTTAAAAATATTTAACAAAGACATATATATTCCTAATATTTGACTTAAATTCTAATATAATTCTTATATTCTTACTTATTTACATTTAATTTACATTATTGTTTTTTATTCAAAAACTATCAATCAATCTGTTGTAATGTCAAATGTCTCGTCTTTGTTTGTATTTCTAACTACGCTTGGCAGACTGGGTAAAAATGTGGGTGTTTACTTGCAAAAATTAATTTTTGATAAAGAACCAATCTATCTCTTTGAAAGGCTTAGATTCTCCGCATCGCGAAGAGCAAACAATATTATTCAAATAAGGCACAGATCCCTACTCTCTTAACAGCAATATTTTATAAACGCTATAAGGTTATGGAACCAACTTCCAAACTCCCTAAAAAGTATTAGCAGTGCAGCGCAGTTTAAAGAAAAGCTAATTTCACACTTAGTTTCAAGTAGTATGTTAGGTACCTAATAAAAATTTGATTACAAATTAACTTGTCCTGTGTGACTAGCGCATTCAGTGTAGTGGTGTTTTGAGCGTATAATCCAGCTAAAAATATCACGGTTACTTCTATGGATAAGCCGACATAATTCAAAATGTCGTCCAACATGCTACTTTTCTATTCGCCGCTATACCGCGGAACCTATAGGTGATGGAAAATAATTATTTGCGATACTCGAAGAGTAAGCAAATACTGTAAACGTTGAAATGTCTGTCTGTCCGTCTGTCCGTCTGTCTGTCCGTCCGTACAAACGTCGAGATCTCGGGAACTATAAGAGCTAGAACCACCAAATTTTGCACACAGACTTGTATTAGCAAAGCGCAGATCAAGTTTGTTTTAAAACCTGACCACGCCCCCTTTTACGCCCACAAACCGCGAAACTCTGAGGTGTCCACATTTTTAATGATCGAGAAAAGTGGCCCTTATAAATGTTATTTGTATTGAAAATATCTACTCAAATATCTAAAAATTTTGAAAATCTGGCCATTTTCAAGAAATTGTGTATACAAGTGCGTAAAAATTTTTATTGCGCCCGAAAGTAGGCTAACCATTTTTTTGAAGAGGGCGCTAAAAATTGATTGCGCTTGAAAGTAGCAATGAGTATCGCAAATCTTATAGTCGGGAAACCCGACTATAGCGTTCTTTCTTGTTTTGTATGGGACTTGAACTCAGGAGAACCTAAATGCTATGAAAATTAAAGTTTAAATTAAAATTAAAATTAAAATTAAAATTAAAATTAAAATTAAAATTAAAATTAAAATTAAAATTAAAATTAAAATTAAAATTAAAATTAAAATTAAAATTAAAATTAAAATTAAAATTAAAATTAAAATTAAAATTAAAATTAAAATTAAAATTAAAAAATTAAAATTAAAATTAAAATTAAAATTAAAATTAAAATTAAAATTAAAATTAAAATTAAAATTAAAATTAAAATTAAAATTAAAATTAAAATTAAAATTAAAATTAAAATTAAAATTAAAATTAAAATTAAAATTAAAAAAATTAAAATTAAAATTAAAATTAAAATTAAAATTAAAATTAAAATTAAAATTAAAATTAAAATTAAAATTAAAATTAAAATTAAAATTAAAATTAAAATTAAAATTAAAATTAAAATTAAAATTAAAATTAAAATTAAAATTAAAATTAAAATTAAAATTAAAATTAAAATTAAAATTAAAATTAAAATTAAAATTAAAATTAAAATTAAAATTAAAATTAAAATTAAAATTAAAATTAAAATTAAAATTAAAATTAAAATTAAAATTAAAATTAAAATTAAAATTAAAATTAAAATTAAAATTAAAATTAAAATTAAAATTAAAATTAAAATTAAAATTAAAATTAAAATTAAAATTAAAATTAAAATAATTAATAATTAATTAGTATTTAAAAAAAACTACCTTCAATGTGTACATTTCGACTAGCTGTAGGCCGTGTGTGTGTGTGTGTGTGTGTGTGTGTGTGTGTGTGTGTGTGTGTGTGTGTGTGTGTGTGTGTGTGTGTGTGTGTGTGTCTCTCTGCGTGTGTGTGTGTTGCGAGCGCACCTAAAAATGCTCACCCAAAAAGGTGCCCAACACGCCATAATTAACCCAGCTAGCTGTAAAAAAAAATCAAGGTCTACCTTGCTCCACTTTGCGAGAAAATCAGGTGCAAAAGTTCTGTGAATAAGTAAGCAAAGTATTATTTCTGTAATATATTATAAGGCAAAAAGCTTCTTTCGCGATGAAAAAAGTAAAGAGGAGAACAGTTCGTTAAGTACATTGGTGCCCTGATCTCAAATCTGAAATCTTAAATCAAATCTTACCTTCTATGAACTAATACGCTTGCAAATCTTGAGTCAGAATAAATAAAATATCAAATATGTATATTACATCGGGTTTACTACCATAAGAAACATTAAAATAATTTTGTCGCCCTAAATGCCCAAACTTTCCCAATGTGCGGTGCTACACGCACACGAATACTCCCGCTAAGCTCACGGTCCGCTAGAGAACTCGGGTACTCTCGCTAAGCTCACGCTCCGCTATATAGTCCTGCTAGCTAACGCGCTGGCAATAAACCGTCCGCTAGGGCACTCAAAGTACGAAGTGAAGGTAGGCTGTACGCCTGCTGAGACTGGCCTGGGTTCTGGTCAGAGGGAATCCTCTCAACTGAGTTACTCCGCTAGCGTGGCTAAGAACCTGCTCGCACTTAGACTGGTCACTGGTACCGACCCTGTGTTCTCCTGCAGCGATCCTTGGCTCGTTTCCCAAGGAAACGCTAATATGGGCCACTGCCTACCACGGCACTTGTCCTCTTTAACGCTCAGGTCACCTCGCACTCAACTCCAAAATTAACAGCCCCCGACTCCAGTCCTACCCCGCTCTTTTACATCCCTCTAACATTGCTGCTTCTTCTTTCAGCAGCCCGCTCTTTCACTCAACACTCTTTGTTCAGCGCGCCTCGCTACGTGCTGACTGCCCGCTAAGTCAAAAGCTTTCACTCAAAACTCTTATACTGCGTTTTGTAAGGGATCTTAGCGAATCCTTACAAGTTCCACGGGTATAAAAGGCGGTCGGATTCACTGGACCGGTCACTTGTTGCCGAGCAGCCGAACCGACCAGACTAGTGGTAAGTGTCTCAAATGTAGCCTTGATCTTAAAAAGAAGTAGCATAGCAGAGCGCATAGCATAGCATAGCGGCTTGCTCAGTCGACTCCAATAACTAGAGATGGAGAAACATCGATATTGGCGGACATCATTGTTGTTTAAAATTTTAAAAATATTTAAGAAAGACATATATATTCCTAATATTTGACTTAAATTCTAATGTAATTCTTATATTCTTACTTATTTACATTTAATTTACATTGTTGTATTTTATTCAAAAACTAAATCATCGTATTTACTAAATAGTCGTCAATCTGTTGTAATGTCAAATGTCTCGTCTTTGTTTGTATTTCTAACTACGCTTGGCGGACTGGGTAAAAATGTGGGTGTTTACTTGCAAAAATTAATTTTTGATAAAGAACCAATCTATCTCTTTGAAAGGCTTAGATTCTCCGCATCGCGAAGAGCAAACAATATTATTCAAATAAGGCACAGATCCCTACTCTCCTAACAGCAATATTTTATAAACGCTATAAGGTTATGGAACCAACTTCCAAACTCCCTAAAAGTATTAGCAGTGCAGCGCAGTTTAAAGAAAAGCTAATTTCACACTTAGTTTCAAGTAGTAGGTACGTAATTAAAATTTGATTACAAATAAACTTGTCCTGTGTGACCAGCGCATTCAGTGTAGTGGTGTTTTGAGCGTATAATCCAGCTAAAAATATCACGGTTACTTCTATGGATAAGCCGACATAATTCAAAATGTCGTCCAACATGCTACTTTTCTATTCGCCGCTATACCGCGGAACCTATAGGTGATGGAAAATAATTATTTGCGATACTCGAAGAGTAAGCAAATACTGTAAACGTTGAAATGTCTGTCTGTCCGTCTGTCCGTCTGTCTGTCCGTCCGTACAAACGTCGAGATCTCGGGAACTATAAGAGCTAGAACCACCAAATTTTGCACACAGACTTGTATTAGCAAAGCGCAGATCAAGTTTGTTTTAAAACCTGACCACGCCCCCTTTTACGCCCACAAACCGCGAAACTCTGAGGTGTCCACATTTTTAATGATAGAGAAAAGTGGCCCTTATAAATGTTATTTGTATTGAAAATATCTACTCAAATATCTAAAAATTTTGAAAATCGGGCCATTTTCAAGAAATTGTGTATACAAGTGCGTAAAAAATTTTTATTGCGCCCGAAAGTAGGCTAACCATTTTTTTTGAAGAGGGCGCTAAAAATTGATTGCGCTTGAAAGTAGCAATGAGTATCGCAAATCTTATAGTCGGGAAACCCGACTATAGCGTTCTTTCTTGTTTTGTATGGGACTTGAACTCAGGAGAACCTAAATGCTATGAAAATTAAAGTTTAAATTAAAATTAAAATTAAAATTAAAATTAAAAATTAAAATTAAAATTAAAATTAAAATTAAAATTAAAATTAAAATTAAAATTAAAATTAAAATTAAAATTAAAATTAAAATTAAAATTAAAATTAAAATTAAAATTAAAATTAAAATTAAAATTAAAATTAAAATTAAAATTAAAATTAAAATTAAAATTAAAATTAAAATTAAAATTAAAATTAAAATTAAAATTAAAATTAAAATTATAATTAAAATTAAAATTAAAATTAAAATTAAAATTAAAATTATAATTAAAATTAAAATTAAAATTAAAATTAAAATTAAAATTAAAATTAAAATTAAAATTAAAATTAAAATTAAAATTAAAATTAAAATTAAAATTAAAATTAAAATTAAAATTAAAATTAAAATTAAAATTAAAATTAAAATTAAAATTAAAATTAAAATTAAAATTAAAATTAAAATTAAAAATTAAAATTAAAATTAAAATTAAAATTAAAATTAAAATTAAAATTAAAATTAAAATTAAAATTAAAATTAAAATTAAAATTAAAATTAAAATTAAAATTAAAATTAAAATTAAAATTAAAATTAAAATTAAAATTAAAATTAAAATTAAAATTAAAATTAAAATTAAAATTAAAATTAAAATTAAAATTAAAATTAAAATTAAAATTAAAATTAAAATTAAAATTAAAATTAAAATTAAAATTAAAATTAAAATTAAAATTAAAATTAAAATTAAAATTAAAATTAAAATTAAAATTAAAATTAAAATTAAAATTAAAATTAAAATTAAAATTAAAATTAAAATTAAAATTAAAATTAAAATTAAAATTAAAATTAAAATTAAAATTAAAATTAAAATTAAAATTAAAATTAAAATTAAAATTAAAATTAAAATTAAAATTAAAATTAAAATTAAAATTAAAATTAAAATTAAAATTAAAATTAAAATTAAAATTAAAATTAAAATTAAAATTAAAATTAAAATTAAAATTAAAATTAAAATTAAAATTAAAATTAAAATTAAAATTAAAATTAAAATTAAAATTAAAATTAAAATTAAAATTAAAATTAAAATTAAAATTAAAATTAAAATTAAAATTAAAATTAAAATTAAAATTAAAATTAAAATTAAAATTAAAATTAAAATTAAAATTAAAATTAAAATTAAAATTAAAATTAAAATTAAAATTAAAATTAAAATTAAAATTAAAATTAAAATTAAAATTAAAATTAAAATTAAAATTAAAATTAAAATTAAACTTAAAATTAAAATTAAAATTAAAATTAAAATTAAAATTGTAACGACCCGAAAACCGGCCGTACAATTTACTATATACTATACTATATTACTATATATTTCTAATTACTAGTTATATCTGTTAAACCCATTTTTATTATTAATACCCTTTAAATTAAGGGTACCCCCCCCATTCTCGATTCATTATTTTTGTGATATTTAATCGGCTGGCAAATGAACAAAAATCAATTTCGAGGGTTTAGATCTTCTCACATATGTATTTCGAAACTTAAAGAACGAGAAAACAGTTTTACATAATTTTTTTATAAACATTTTATTAACATTTTTTAAATTAACAAAAAGTCATTTTTTTGACGGCGGGCACGATTGCAAGTGACAGGAATCTCTGAAATCAAAAAATTAAAAAGGATTGGATAAAGTACATGAGTTAAAAGTTTAAATAAAATTTTGATTAAAAAAATTTAAACTTTATTTATTGAGTGCAATTTTACAACTGATTTTTCTTATGTTAATGATTAATAATGAAACCTATGCATCGCTGGTTTGTTGCTGCCGCTTCTGCCGCTGCTGCTGCCTCTGCTGACGTTCTCTGCTACCATCGCTGAACCTCGCTGCTGTCGCTGACGCGGTCGGTCATAATTGGTCGCTGTCGCTGATATTGCTGCTGCCGCGGTGCAGTTGACCATTTCTTATTCTAATTGGTCAATGTAATTTGGCAATAATTGTTGTTGCCAAATGCACTCGCTGTTGGGTTCAATCACCCAGCGTTAAAGCTTTCCCACGATCGTAAGGTGGGAAGTGCAAGCTCAGCGCGCGTGGCTGCTGAACTCTATTGGGGACATATTGGGAAACGTTCCGGCCAGTAACCTTATGTGTTGGGCAATCGATGCTTATGCCTTACTCGCGCTGTCTATAATCTATTTGTTGTTGTTTAGATTTCTGCGCGTGTGGCGATACTCTTACTTTGGTTGAGTATTTAGCATTCTGGGTGTTAACTCCTCCCCCCTTAAACGCGACTGTCCTCGGTCGCAACGTAAAAGAGTACAGATCCGGAAGGGGATGGCTCTTCAATTGTTTTCGCTGGAGCTGGTAAGCCTTCTGTTGGTTTACGCCTTCGCATGAATCGTATGATCAGTCCTACGATAATTACAGATAGGGTGATGGCGGATCCATAATTCAGGAAAGAATCTATAATTCCTTCGCTTCTGAGTTTCTCTAGTACTCTTGTGTTGTTTATGTTGAGTTTGTTGACCATTTGTAGTGACAGTACTTCATCTATTTTCGACTTTTCCGCTGCTAATTGAAAAAGTGGGGGTTCCGGTTCGACCGTGCTGATTTCTTTTGACTTGTAGATGTTTTCTCCAATTGTTACTGTAGAGTTCCTGTACTGGATTATAAACGAGCCCTGCAGTTTTATGAATTTTTTGTCCAACGAGACAAGTCCACTGAAGTCGTTCAACAGTAGAGTTCCTGGCAAAATTTCCTCGAAATCGGGTATGTGTTGATTGTTGATTATTTTGCATACCGGTTCCTTTAGGTTGAGCAGAGCGTTTACGCAAGTATCGTTACTTAAGTCTAGCAATTTTTCGGAATTACAAATAGTTTTATCGTTATGTGCCTCGCAAGGTTCTGTTATTGCAAATAGTTGTTTCTTACATTCTAATAGATTTTCATATTTTAAATCGTTTATTATATGGGCTTTTTTTAGTGCTTTTACTTTTAATGTTCTGCAAGTGTCTTTATTAATTGTTGGTAAGCTAATAATGTAAATGAGGTCTTGGCCATTTGTGGCAAGTTTGACCTTAGCAAATTCTAAAAGTTCTTCCATGTTAAAAAATAAATTGTTTTCTTGTTTAAAAATATTTTCTACGATGTTGGTTTCTATTGCTGAGAAAATAAATGAATTTACTGTGTTAGATTTTGCCCAAGTTATTGCGTACAGAATGTTTGTTATTTCTTTTTTAATCAATTGTATTTTGTATTTTAAAATATTAGCTTTTTGGTCTATTATTCCTTCCGAGTTTTGAGTAAATTTTAACATTGCATTTGTGACATTACTGAGTTGATTTATTTTTTCGTTAATTAGCCGGTTTATAACTACTTGTCTGTTATTATTTTCTAGCTGTTCGTTTATCTTATTTTCTACGACCTCATAATCATGATGATCTGGTGATCCTGCTAGCCACTTCCATGCTGTCCCTATTGCTTCTATTGCTCTTTTTGGTCTTTTTTGTGTTTGTAGTCTGCGTAAGTCGGCTTTAATTTGTTTTAGTTCGTACGAAAGATATGGTTGAAGCGGGTGAGATGAAATAAGTGATTTAAATGATTCCTCTAAAGTTGTAAATGTCTCTTCGTAGCTGGTCAAGTTAAAAATGTGAATGATTTTAAACGTTCCGTCTTGTTTGGCTGCTAGTCCGGTTTCAAGTGAAATGAGCTGGGAGTTTGAATAGTCGAGGACCGTGGTGATACCCAGGCAGGTTGGTAAAAATAGTCTGAAAAATTATGTTTTAATATTATTTTTATGAATTATTTTTCCGCTTTGAGTTTTAATGGTGGTGATTTTATTTTCTGCTACTTTTTTTTTTTATACCTAGGTGTTAGTTTTGATCCTAATCTTTTATCAATTTTAACGTGTACTATTTCGCCTGGCCTAAAATGTTTTGGTAAGCTTTTGTTTTTATTGTGATATTCTAGGTCATAAAGTTGTTTCTTTTGGATTTTCTGCATAATTTCCTAACGTTGATTTCCTATATCTTCTGGTGTATTAGGAATTGTATTTCTAAAAAAAATGTCTATAGGCTTTTCTTTTGTTACTGAATGTATTGATTTGTTGTATTCCTGGACCGTTTGGAAAAGTAAATCTTCAAATACCATGCTCCCGTTGTCTTTTTTTAAGCACCTTAAAATTTCAGATAGTGTCGAGTGGAACCTCTCAACCTGTCCATTACTTGTTGATGCATATGGGGCAGTGGTGTGCACTGAGATTTTAAGTTGGTCTTCTAGCATGAATTTTATAGCTGCAGAACTTAAAGAACGTTCGTTATCCATTATTATCCATTTCGGCATACCGAAAGCGATAAGCATTTCTCTTAAGGGGTTTTTAATATCTTCGGCTGCCCTTGACTGCAAAATTTTTACTTGAGCATATTTGAAAAATTTGTCAATACCTGTTAATACGCTGTTTTTTTCTGTGATATAAATATCTACGTGGACTATTTCTCCTGGATATTTGGGAATAGGTGTTGGTTGAATTTCGCCCTTTGGCGGATGCCTATCGTATTTAGATTCTTTACAGGTCTGGCAGGACTGAACTATTGCTTGAATTTTCTTTTGAGCTTGCGGGAAAAAATAATTCTTAAGTATTTGTATTTTATTTTCTTTCGCATCTCTATGCGCTCTCTTGTGTTGTAATTCGGACGTGACGTCATCTACTTGATTTTGTGTGAACCTTACTTTATATGAACTGAAATATGTGGGATAAATATTTTGTATTTTTCCCATTACCTCTTCGAAAGTAAAAATTCCTTTTATTAATCTGGAGTCTAGTCTGCATGTTATGATTGCTATTATTTGTTCTTCTGTGTACTCTCTTCTTTTTACTGTGTGTCTATGGTAGGTTGGGTATGGAATTTCGAAAATATCTGATTCCGTTTCGTCGATAAGTACGAATAATTGATTTTTGAAAACATTAATGGGAGCTTCTACAGAAAATATAAGATTGTGAGATGAGCTTTCGTCGCTATGAATGGTTGCTGTGGAGCTGAGTGAATTTATTTCGGCCGGGGCCCTAGAAAGTGCGTCAGCTACTACATTAGCTACTCCTGGCTTGTATTTAATCTCGTGATTATATTCGCCAATGAGGTCTCTCCATCGTTTTAGTTTCGCGTTATGGGTATTGACACTATTTGAAAAACTTAGGGGCTGGTGGTCTGTGTATATTACTACTTTCGAATATCCGTAAAGATAATGTCTTAGGCTTTGGAGTGCCCACACAATGGCTAACATTTCTCTTTCGTTTGTTGCGTAATTTTCTTCGGTTTTTGAGAGTGTACGTGAGATAAATGTTATTGGTCTATGGTTTTGTTCTAAGACTGCGCCTATCGCATAACTTGACGCGTCGGTTGTAAGCTGAAATTCTTTTCCAAAATCTGGGTATGCTAGGGTGACGTCTCGGGAGATGAGTGTATTTTTTAATTTTTCGAAAGCATTTATTGCTTCTTTGTCCAAGTTTATAGCTGTTCTGCTTGATTTATTTTTTTGATATGCGCCCTTCTTCTCCTCGTAGGAGAATGGTTAGTGGTTTGGCTATTTTTGCATAATCTCTTATAAATCTTCTATAATATCCTGTCATGCTTAAGAAAGATCGTAGATCTTTTAACGTTTT
>JAECWM010000123.1:0-72312 GCA_018150695.1 Drosophila oshimai | reverse complement strand
ATTTCAACTTTGGCTCAGAATATCTATATCTTAAAAATTAGTACAAAATTTAAATTTTGTTTTTTTTTTAAAGTTTAACCTTTTTTAAAGGCGAAAAAACAAGAAAAAACGATATAGTAGGGTTTCCCGAGTACCAGATTTGCGATAATCATTGCCCTCTTTAAAAAAAAAAAAAAAACAAAGAAAGAAATTATTTTGATGCTTTACATTATTGTTTATAACTTAAACTACAGCGTGTAAAAATTTCAAATGAAAATAAGTTGTATTTTTTGTGAAATTAGTAAAACTAAGCGTGCGTTGCAAAAGGTTGTCACCCCTAGTGGCAAAAAATAAAATATTAAATACCTCCTTGGGCAATTTGTATGAAAACGTAAGTGAATTCAACAAATTTTAAATATTAATAACTAAGTGTTGTTTGTTTCTTAGGGTAAGTAAAGGAAAAGCAAAGCAAACTACTGTGTTCATGATTTTTAATCTAATCAAGAAAGAACGCTATAGTCGGGTTTCCCGACTATAAGATTTGCGATACTCATTGCCCTCTTTAAAAACAGCTTGCTAGCCCTCTTCAAAAAAGTGTAGCCTACTTTCGAGCGCAATCAATTTTTAGCGCCCTCTTCAAAAAAAGTTTAGCCTACTTTCGAGAGCAATAAAAATTTTTAACGCACTTGTATACACAGTTTCTTAAAAGTGGCCTGATTTTTTAAATTTTTTGGTTGATTTTTGAATAAATATTTTCAATACAAACAACTTTTGTAAGGGTCACTTTTCTCTAGCATTAAAAATGTGGACACCACAGAGTTTCGCGGTTTGTAGGCGTAAAATGGGGCGTGGTCGAGGTTTGAAACAAACTTGATCTGCGCTTTGCTTATAGAAGTCTGTGTGCAAAATTTGGTGGCTCTAGCTCTTATGGTTCCCGAGATCTCGATGGTTGTACGGACGGACGGATCGACAGACATTTCAACGTTTACAGTATTTGCTTACTCTTTGAGTACCGCAAATAAAAACATAGATTTTGCCAACAAAAGATTTTCATCACAAGCTTTCTGAAGTCGGATGTGTTTTTTAATCGCTCCCACATTTTTCTGCCCCGCGTTGATAATATTGTGACCATTTATCTAATGTTTGGATTTTTGAGTTTAATTTTACAACGCCGTTCTAATCCAAAAACCGATATCGCAAAAGACAGTTTTATTGTTGATTAGATTAATAAATTCATGTCTAAACGAAAAGCGCGAGCCAAGACATTGCCAAACAATCTGCCGAGTTTGTTGTTGTTTGGCTTTCTGTGATTGCGCTGCTCTTCGCTACTTGCTCTCTTATCTATCAATCTTAGTTTGGTCTGCACTCTGCCCACACAGTGGTTGAACTAACTGCCAAAATGAGTTTAAGATGCTCTGCTAAAAAATGCGATTTTGGTGGCAGCATTACCTGTGACACCTACCTATTGTGTTGGCTTTGCGATAACTGCTCGCATGTTAAATGTGGTGGTGGTGGCCATAACGATCGTATAGCCGATCTTATATCCAAAAAATCCGGATTCACCTGGTCGTGTGGTGCATGCCGTTGAATTGAATCTGAAATGCGCTCCGTTAGAGGGATGGAATGGTTTCTAGAAGGTTCGGAAACAGTTCGCTGCCATGGTTTTCCAACTCTTCCGCACCCAGCGTCATCGAAAAATAAAAAAAATCGAGTTTCCACGAAAATTTCAAGGACGACGTGCCAATAGCAAACATTATCCTTTCGGGCTGAAATTTTTTGGGCTTCCATTTGACATGGTTCCGCAATCAGGGTCAACGAAAATCAAAAAAAGTTGATTTTCGATACACTCTACTGTCTATCTCAATGCAAAGAAAACGTCCGCACTAGTCCTACGCAATTTTACTCTTTCGTAAACTCCAAACGTAAATCTAAGGCATTTTCTTCGTCCCTCCGTTGTTGTAATAGTGCTGAATCTTCCGATCTTGGTATATCCAAATTATTTGCTTCTTTCTTCCAGTACTCTACGTACACCACACAACCCTCTGTTCCTTTTTGTATGTATCCTTATAATCTACCTCAGCATGGTTTCTTTAAGTACCGGTCAAACACGACTAATCTTTTCTAGTTTTCATCTCTCATCAATCGTAGTTTTCAAAGCCGCTTGCAAACCGACGTTATTTTCACCGACTTTGGCAAAGCTTTTGATTCTGTAAACCAGGGATGCCCAGCCCATTGATCTTCAAGTTAATTTTGTTTTTGTAATTAAACAAAATGAACTTGAAGAGCATGGGGCTGGGCATCCCTGCTGTAAACCATTCCCTATTTCTGCTTAAGCTTTCGCACTTCAGATTTTTACAAATTTTTTAAAATGGATTGCGTAATTTTTGTCAAACCGTACACAACGTGTTTTGTTTAACAATGTCTTCTCAGATGTTGTCAATGTTACTTCTGGTGTTCCACAAGGGAGCCACCTGTGCCATTACATTTTGTACTTTTTATTTGCGATACTCGAAGAGTAAGCAAATACTGTAAACGATCAAATGTCTGTCTGTCCGTCCGTCCGTCCGTCCGTCCGTCCGTCTGTCTGTCTGTCCGCACAAACATCGAGATCTCGGGAACTATTAGAGCTAGAACCACCAAATTTTGCACACAGATGTCTATGAGCAAGGCGCAGATCAAGTTTGTTTCAAAACCTGACCACGCCCCTTTTTACGCCCACAAACCGGAAAAAACTCTGTGGTGTCCACATTTTTAGTGCTAGAGAAAAGTGGCCCTTACAAATGTTGTTCGTGTTGAAAATATCTACCCAAATATCTAAAAATTTTTTAAATCTGACCATTTTCAAGAAATTGTGTATACAACTGCGTTGAAAATTTCAAGAAATTGTGTATACAACTGCGTTGAAAATTTTATTGCGCTCAAAAGTAGGCAAAACAATTTTTTTTTTAAGAGAGGGCGCTTAAAACTGATTGCGCATGAAAGTAGGCTACACATTATTGAAGAGGGCTAGCTAACTGTTTTTAAAGAGGGCAATGAGTATCGCAAATTTTATAGTCGGGAAACCCGACTATAGCGTTCTTTCTTGTTATAAATGAACTTCCTCAATAGTCCGGTCAATTAAGACATTGAAATAACATTAATTCCGACAGAGCTAAATTTTGGTAGAGGCCTTTGGTTTACCACATGGAACAAATTGTCAAAAGTCCCCATCGATCCCAGTTGTGCTTATCGTTTCTTCGAGAGTTCAAAAGTCCGTAAAAAGGCCTATAATTTTAGAAAGTTTGTGTTTTACGAGCTCTTGCAGACGAATTAATAGCCGAATCCATCAGATCAGTTAGTCAGTGTTGAAGATTTATTTGTAACAAGTAAAAATTGGTATCATGCACAAAAATCGGCCGGCTACAACTCGAGATATACGAAAAACATGTAAATGCCATATACACTGTGTGTATACGTGGCGTATGTGTGCATATTATGTATAACGTGATTCTTACAAGCGCGATATCTGGAAAATGGTGGGTCCTACAGAAAAAATCATATGAATCATTTTTATAGAGCATTTCAAGATCTACAACTTTTCCCTAACCTATTTTTCGAAAAACCTTACCGTTTTTGAAAAAAAAAAACGCATAAAAGTCGAAATGTTTACCTGTGACTTTGAATAATTCAATTAGAACACCTGGGATCGATGTAGACTTTTGACAATTTGTTCCCAATTTATGTCTAAATTGACCGGACTACAAGTAATTTCAAACTCTTCTGTTCTCATGAATGCTGACGATGTTAACACTTCTGCCCTGACGATGTTAAAATCATTTTGTCGTATTCTGACTGTTACCGGCATAAGCGCCTTTAGCTTGACCTTAATAAATTCCAGAATTGGTACCATAAAAAATGTAAAGTTATGACTTTTCACCGTTCCTCTCCGCATCATGTCTCATATTCCCAAGGAAGCCATACACTTGATCGAATCTCTGTGTCAAATGACCTTGGTGTGCTTTTTGATCACAAATTGTTCTTCAATAACATGCTGACGATGTTAACACTTCTGTCCTGACGATGTTAAAATCAGTTTGTCCTATTCTGACTGTTACCGGCATAAGCGCCTTTAGCTTGACCTTAATAAATTCCAGAATTGGTACCATAATAATCTTCTTTTTTTGAACCATACAAAATGTAAAGTTATGACTTTTCACCGTTCCTCTCCGCATCATGTCTCATATTCCCAAGGAAGCCATACACTTGATCGAATCTCTGTGTCAAATGACCTTGGTGTGCTTTTGATCACAAATTGTGCTTCAATAATCATATTACAGCAATGGTAAACAAGGTCAAGGGTGTCTTGACGATGGTCCAAAGAATTTGATGACCCGTATACTACCAAGACTTTGTATGTATGTCTATGCTCAACATGAACCTTTTCGTGTTCTTTGAAATAATTACAATACCCTGTCTGATATCCTGTCTCTTGAGGTAACTTTAAGTTGTTTACCGTGTAAAATTTACAATTACCTAAAATTTAACATTTAACTGTAAGAGCTAAATTTTGCACGAAGGCTTCTAAAAGCAAAGCGCAGATCAACTTTGTTTCAAACCCCGACCACGTCCCTTTTTACGCCCACAAACCACGAAACACTGTGGTGTCCACATTTTTAGTGCTAGAGAAAAGTGGCCCTAATCAGGCGCGGATCCAGGGGTGGTTTTGGGGGTTCAAACCCCCCCGAAATTTATTTTCTTCATATAAAAACTAGTGAATTGTGCATAAATATTTTCAAAATCAACCCGAAATGTTTGAAAACCCCACGAAATATTTTTCTGGATCCGCGCCTGGCCCTAATAAATGTTGTTTGTATTGAAAATATCTACCAAAATATCTAAAAATTTTGAATCTGGCCATTTTCAAGAAGTTGTGTATACAAGTGCGTTAAAAATTTATTGCGCTCGAAAGTAGGCTAAACTTTTTTTGAAGAGGGCGTTAAAAACCTATTACGCTCGAAAGTTGGATACACTTTTTTTAAAGAGGGCTAGCGGCTCTAGCGTTTTTTCTTGTTTTCTCTTTATAAAGAGGGCAATGAGTATCGCAAATCTTATAGTCGCAAATCTGATAGTGGTAGTTGTTTACTGCAAATAATGCCTCATTGTTAGTTTTAGTGTTTTAGTCTAAGTTAGCAGACAACTGCGAATAAATAAGTACAAAAAACAAGATCAACTGCACTCCGGGAGTGCAGGCAGAAAACTTGAACTTATGACGCGTTGGGCACAATGTATACAAAAGATATATTAACACTGTAGTAAACAAAAGCACTGGTATAATTAGGTTTACAGGTTGAATCAAGCAACTTTTACAGTAAATTTACTGTAAAATTATGGTTCGTGTATTTTGTTATTGCATTTTTAACTGTATTGACGGTCAAAAGGTCAATACGACCAAAAAATTTGTAATTTTTACGTAAAATCGCCTGCGTGTATTTTGTTGTTGTTTCGATTACTGTATTGACGGTTATTACATTATTGGGGTGTTAGTGTACCGCGACCTGTTTAGATCTATTGTACCCCCATTCGGAGCCTACAGCTCAGATATCAACCCATTTTCTCGAACAAAGTCAAGGAGTTTTGATGGGTTGATTCTTCCTAAGAGCTCATGTGATAGAGTTCTCGATCCTTAGGTTCTGCATCTTATATTTATTAAGGCCGGACAGTCTGCGATGATGTGTGTAGAGGTTTCGTCCTCCATGTCACAGAATCTGCAAGTCCTGCTGCTGGTTATTCCTATCTTACCTAGGTGACTTTTCAGTCTGCAGTTCCCGGTTAGTAATCCGGTAACGATCCTAAGTGAAATCTTCCCTAGTTGAATAAGTTCCTCGAACCTCTTCTTGTTGTAGTTTTCTGTTAGAGTTTCGGCTTGCCTTAGGCCTGGGGTATTTCTCCAGTGTTCCTGCCTCATGGTGCCTTCCTCTTTCCTAATGTATTCTTTTATTGTGTGCCTTCCTATGCCACAGTAGGGTTCTGGTACTATCAGGGGCTGTTCGGCTCCTAGTTTTGCCATTTTATCGGCAATTTCATTTCCGGATATGTCCCTATGACCCGGAATCCACCTGAGGGCCAGTCTATTTTGACTGCCCAATCGGTTCAGTTTACTCTTCACCTCGAGGACTATCTTTGAGGTGACTTTATTACTGCATTAGGCATTAATTGCTGCTCGGCTGTCCGAAAGGATCGAGATGTCCTTATTCTTATATCCACGCTGTATGTTGAGCTCTGCACAACGTCCAATAGCGCAAACCTCAGCCTGGAATATGCTGGTGTATTGGCCAAGGGATTCGTGGTATTTTATGCGAAGCCCTACCACTCCAAGATCAGTGCCTTTTTGTGTCAGGGATCCATCTGTGTACAATGACATGGTGTGTTTAGCCATAGGATGCACTTCGGACAATGTGGTCCAATCTTTCTTATTACCTAAGTGTGCAGTGAAGTTCTGATCGAAGATTAATTAATCCCTAGGGTGAAGTATTAGAAGCACCTTACCTAACAGATTAGTCGCATCCCTGTTATTTAGAATGCAACCACTACCCGTGCCCTCAGTGCTTATTCTCAGGAGGGTAGCTTTGCGTTGAAGTTCAATTACACAATGGAGTGGTGTTAGCTCCATCAGAACTTCTAAGGCAGTTGTAGGACAAGTTTTCATTGCCCCTGTCATACATACGCAGGCAACTCTTTGCAACTTTTGTAGCTGTTTTTGTATGGTGATGAGCTTAGCTCGTTTACCCCATGCAATTGCTCCGTACTTAAGAAGTTGATAAAGTGCCGTGTCTGTTGAACGGCCTGTATGCATGTTGCGTGTGTTGCAGCGGACAGTCTCTGAGAGCTGTTCTCCTAATATTGTAGTCTACCAGTTTTTCCAGCGTTTTAAGGCAAAACGAAGTAAAGCTGATAGGTCTGAAGGACTTTGGGCTGGTGATTTCTTTCTTCCCGGTCTTGGGGATGAAGACCACCCTAGCGCTGCACCATGCGCTTGGGGTATAGCCAAGGGCTAGGCTGCTTACCATTAGTCTTCTTAAGCGGGTTAGGAGTGGCTCCTGCCCCTGCTGTAAGAAGGATAGAGAGATCCTATCTAATCCCGGTGACTTAAATGGTTGAAAGGTTCCAATAGCCCATTTAAGTTTCTCGGGCGTAACTATAGACTTGGCTGTCGCCCAGTCACTTGTCCTACTGTCCTAGGGGTTCTATGATGATCACGCATAATATTTCCCGTAATGGGAGTACTTCCCGGGAAATTTGTGTCAAAGAAAAGATCTAATTTCTCCCGATCCGTGGAAGTAAAGGTGTTATTACCTTTCTTCAGGGCTAAATTACTATCTATTGCACGTTTGGCCATTGCCTTGTGCAGTCTTGCGCCCTCGTTGACGTTACTTATTGCCTCACAGAAGTTTCTATAGTCCTTCCGTTTGGCTTTCCTGATCTCTTTGTTATAGAGCGCCAGGCTTTGCCTGTACCGTTCCCAGTTACTTTCAGTTTTTGGCCTGTTGAAGAGCCTTCGAGTGGTGCGTTGTAGCCGTTCAAGCTTAGCATTCCACAACGGTGCGTCTGTTTCCCGTTTCTGTCTGCCTAGTGGACAGCTGTCTTCAAAGGCATTCACTATTTGGTGACCTAGGTTGTCTACTGCTCTATCTAGTTTCAAGGGATGTCTAGGGTATCCCGACGGTTCGTTGGAAAGACTTAGCTCTAGAGTTGACCTGAATTTATCCCAGTTTGTTTTCCTGGTGTTTCTTTTTGAGCTATATATTTTTGTATTGAAGGCTACCTCAAACAAAATTGTCCTGTGGTCGGACATGGATTCTTCTGGTGACACATGCCAGTTCCTAATGTGGGGTTTGATTGAATTGGTTGCCAGAGTTATGTCTAGCACCTCTTCTCTTACCTTGGTAACAAATGTCGGCGTGGAGCCGACATTAAATTAAAAATAAATTCTAGTAGTTGCTCTCCTCTGTTGTTAACATCAGTACTGCCCCAGATCACATGATGTGCGTTGGCATCACATCCGATGATAAGGGGGATCTTGTTCTTCCGGCAGTGGACAGGCTTCCTCCCCAGCAAAGTAGGCGGAGGCCACTGCTAGCTTCTGTGTTGCTCCTGTGCCGTCGATGGAAATGGCGACACAGTCCCTACTCAGGAACTCTGAAAAGATATTGTAATTGATATCTTTCCTTATAACAATGCATGATCTGGGAGGTAGTTCTCCTGGATCGCATATTACCTTTGTATCCTTCGTGTACAGGCCTTTAATGCCATGGTGCCACCATGGTTCCTGTACAAGGGCTAGCCCTAGGTGTTGAGAGGTGATCATCCTGGCCAAGACAGCAGATGCTGCTTTGGCCCGATGGAATTTCACCTGGGCTAGCCGAGTGCTGCTTGTTGCAGCCATCAGATGGGGATTTGGTGCCCCGTGATTTCTGGTAAAGAGAGAGAGCAAGTCTCTCCACCACCGTCTATCACGGTGACCTCCGCCTCATCACAGCTGTCGTCCAGGAGGAGCTCCTGGGCCAGCTCTTGGGATGACATGGGGTGTCCATCCCCCTGGTCATCCCCAATCTCCATGACAGATTGACTGTCCTCCCCACTCTGCGACGTCGGCTCCACACTTAGTTTATCGAGGGTATCCTCGACAGCCTCGCAGGTGCCTTCGTTGGACGCCTCTTCCGAAGCTTTCATGGTCTTCTTCAGACCGCTCACGGTGACGTGACCGTACCGGAAGTTGAGTTGGTGGTCACACTCCACTACCTCATCCCTTCCGGTTTGGTCCATCCCTACTACGAGGAGTGCACCAGCTCCGTCGTTTCTCCTGGAGATGACCTTCCAGGCGTCTGTTCCGACGCGGTTTTGGAAACCGAGGAAGGCAAGAATCTCCTCATTGGTCCTATCCGCGCTCCTCGGGCAGAACAACGTTGCGTTGAAGACTGCCGGGATGTCGGCTCCTGTTCGTGTTGCAAGGGGTACTCCCTTCCACGTCCGCAGCTGAGGTAGGCAAGTTTTAGCCACCCAGCTGTGCCCTCGTCCAGGCAATCGATTACCAGGTGACCCACCCTGAAGTGGATCCCCCTGAATACGACCGGACCGCTCCACGCTGACGTGAGCATCTCGTCCATGGTGGACTCCTGTAGTCCGGACAGCTCCTCGTTGGTCAGGCTGACCACCGGGAACCTCTCCGGGAGGATAGCCACCTTTACGAACGATGCCTTCTTGGCAGCCTCCGCGTATGTCGAACGGGGTCCGGTGGGCGGTGGTGCCGGGCCAGAGGGTCGTCCTCCGGCGGGTGTCGGTTTATGGTCTCGGCGAGGCTGGGAAGGTATCTTCCTGCCTTGCACCTTTGCCTTCTCTACCGCTGCTGCTGCTGATGTACCTAGGGGCCAGAGAGGTTGTCTCACACACAAAAAAATTTTGCATTAACCTAAGAAATAGTAACTCTACTATTAAAAATTGTACACGTATTTTGTTGTTGTTTATAGGTAATAATGACTATTTAATAGTTAAACTATTAAATAGTCATTTTTACCTGTCAACAACAACAAAATACATGTAAAATTTTTAATAGTAGAGTTACTATTTCCTAGGTAAGCGCAAAATTTTTTTTTATGTGCACTAGCCACCTTGCCTGGACCTTTTCGGGGTGTCTGTGGGTGGTGTGCGGCTGGTGTTCAGCCGTTTGCCAGCCGGTGCTGCTCCTGATGCCGGTTGCTCCCTCGGCTTCTGTGCCTTCTTCAAGGCCTCCTCTGGCGTCAAGCCCTGCAAGAGGTACCTGAGGTACCACTTGACTTTTGACCCTGGCAGGCCACGCCTGTTCGGGTCATCCAGTCGTCCGGGCTTTCCTAGGGCTGGAAGGGCGTCTTGCTTCTTCAGCTGTCTAATAGAGTGTGGCCTATCAGACGCGAGAGGTGGACGTGCTGGCAGGGTAAGTCCTGCTGGCACACCGCGCTCCCTGGCGCGTATTATTATATTTGTAATTGTAATTTAAAATGTACTCATTCAAATAAAACCACTTCCCAGTGCCCAAATTGCTTTGAAAAACTTGATTTTTTATGTATAATTTCACAAGCGCACCTAAAAATGCTCACCCAAAAAGGTGCACAACTTGAACTTATGGCGCAAGTTCAAGTTTTCACTTCTGCCTGCACTCCCGGAGTGCAGTTGATCTTGTTTTTAAATGTATTTAGTTTAGTTTAGTTTTTCCGATTTTTTACGCTTTCTCTGTTAACATGAAAAAGAAAGAAGACATATTTCAGCACACACACACACACACACACACACAGACACAGACGCACACAGACGCACACACGCACACACACACACGGACACACACACACACACACACACACACACACACACACACACACACACACACACACACACACACACACACACACACACACACACACACACACACACACACACACACACACACACACACACACACACACACACACACACACACACACACACACACACACACACACACACACACACACACACACACACACACACACACACACACACACAGACAAACACACACACACACTCACACACACAAAGAGCGCGGAGTATATCTGTGTAAAATCTCATCTGTGACTTCAAATCTCATCTGTCGCGAACCCGCCTGAAAATGCTCGCACACAAAAGTGCCCAACGCGCCATAAGAAGTTTTCACTTCAAAAAATAATTCGCTTGGGGGACTGACTTATTTCCTGGTACAGGGGTGGCTTCTGTTGTTTACTTTGGTCACTTCAAAAATGTTAAACTATTTCGTTTGTTAGATTTTATGTGCAGGGTTTTGTTTAGTCATGGCATTGTTTTGCAAAAACATTTAAACTTCGCTTGGAAAATTTAAGCGAAGTTTTATTTTTGGGATTTTCCTGTAAGAAAATATTCTCAGGGCTATTTATTTGCGATACTCGAAGAGTAAGCAAATACTGTAAACGATCAAATGTCTGTCTGTCCGTCCGTCCGTCCGTCCGTCCGTCCGTCCGTCCGCACAAACATCGAGATCTCGGGAACTATAAGAGCTATATCCACCAAATTTTGCACACAGACTTCTACTTCAAAACCTGACCACGCCTCTTTTTACGCCCACAAACCGCGAAACTCTGTGGTGCCCACATTTTTAATGCTAGAGAAAAGCGGCCCATACAAATGTTGTTTGTATTGAAAATGTCTACCCAAATATCTAAAAATTTTGAAAATCTGGTCATTTTCAAGAAATTGTGTTTGCCGCGAACATTCACACGAACTTGCAATCGGTGCATTTCGCTTTGATCGGTTCTTCCGCGCTTTTATCAGACTGCTCTCTGCCCGGCTGCTGTGCTGCTCTTCGACCGTTTACACCCGACCGCTCTTTGCCCTGCTGCTGCTCTGCCCTGCTACTCTTCGATCGATTGCATTCGAACCGCTCACTGTTTGCTGCTGCTCTGCCCTGCTGTGCGCTGCTCTTCGACTGTTTGCATCTGATTGCTCTTTGCCCTGCTGTCGCTGTAAACAAACAAAATGAGTTTATGCTGTGCCGCTTCCTGCTCTTATGGCAACAAGATAACCTCACGCCAAACATCGGTTTGCTGCTGGATTTGCGACAACTTGGCACATCCTATCTGCGTGGAGCTAGGGCGGACAAGTGGCCCAATTGTGGACAAGCTAAGGCTGCGGGTTGGCCTAAACTGGACTTGTCCAAGCTGCAGGCATATTGAGCTTGACATGAAATCATTCATGCGACAAACCCACCTTGAGTTCCAAGCCCTGTCGGCTGGTTTCCGAGTGCTTCAAGAAAAATTCTGCTCCGCAGAATCACATTTCAAGAACCTGAAAATGCTAAGTGTCGCTGAAACTTGCTCGTTGCCTAATAACTATCTAAATGTTCCACAGTCTACCGCCTCACTGCAACTGAGCCCTAAAACAAGAGCACTAAGGGACCTCAATCGAGGCTCCCCCCCTCTCAACACTTCCTCGCTACCGGAAGTTGGTGCAGCTGACGAAGACCAGCTAGATGCGGATCACTCGCTAACTGTACCAACAGTTGCCCCGGAGATGGCTCTGCATTCACCTACTGAACTGCATCCTACTTCTGCTGCCAACGATGACCAGGCATCTACGTCGCAAGCCGCGGTACCAACGGGCGCTTTGCTGGCCACCGCCCGGTCGTCTGCCGACTATATGGACGTAGCAAACTCTAACTGTGCCCCCAATGCTGCGCTAGCCACACATTCGGCGCCTGTAAGAAGCAACTGTGGACCAATAATATCTGGAGTCGCGCCAAGGAAATCTACGCCCATAGTTGGCGTTGCACCCAAAAGGTTCATCTTTGTCTCCCGTTTGAATCCTAGGGCTTCTGAAAACGACGTTAAGACCCACCTAAGTAGCAAACTGAATGTTTCTGGCACCGAAATAACTGTCTCAAAGTTCAGTTTTAAGCAAAGACGTGAAATATCTTCGTTTAAGATTGGAATTTCTGACGCTCTTATTGATAAAGTCCTTGATATTGCAATCTGGCCGGAGCATGCCATCGTTCACGAGTATGTTAACAAATTAAATTCTCGAGTTCGTGGACCTCAAACCCCTTCCGCCAGGGTTTTAAAAAACTAATCGATTCATTCTCCCTACACTATCAGAATGTGCGTAGTTTACTGGGTAAACTCAGTAAACTGCACGTCAATAGTGTCTCCTTTGACGCCAATGTGATTGCCTTTACTGAAACTTGGCTTAATTCCTCTGTGTCTGACTGCGAAATATTTGCGGGCAACTATGTCATCTATAGACGTGATCGCACAGTGCGTCTGGGCGGCGGTGTTCTTATTGCCGTTAAGTCCGATCTGGTCTCAGAGTTAATTCCGTTAATCGACACTGAAAGCACTTTAGAATTTGTTGCTGTTCGTATTAACGTTCATGACTTTTTTGTTTACGTCACATGCTCGTACATTCCAACCCGGTCCGATATTAATGTATATCTGCAACACCTTGCTCAAATTCAGAGTATTCACTCCACTCTCGGCAATAACGACCATCTATTGGTTATGGGCGACTTTAACCTGCCTGCCATTTCCTGGATGTCAGCATCTGATTCAAATGTTCTGGTTCCTACTTTACCTCACGAGTTGGTTCATGGCCTTATCGACCTCTCATTGGGACAATTGAACTCAATTATGAACTCCTCGAATAAAATCTTGGACCTTATTTTTGCGTCGGAGTTCGCCAATGCCTACGTTTCCAGAATTGACCCCCTCGTTAGTCCTGAAGACGCTTATCACCCTACACTTGAGGTCATTCTGGAAGCATCGGCTCCCTTATTGCCATGTCCTGAAATCGAAACTGCAACTTTTCGTTGCTTTCGTAAAGCCAACTTTACGGAAATGAATAAATGTTTATCTGAAGTAGATTGGTCTTTTATGGATTTAAATGAAGAACCTTTTAACATTGTTAAACAGTTCTACGGCATTCTCGACGCGGTTTTTGATTTGCATGTTCCTTCATTTCCCTCACCTGAGGTTTCTCATAAGCCTCCTTGGTTCACTCATAGACTCTCTTACCTAAAAAACTGCAAGTCCAGACTTTTTAAGAAATTTAACAGGACAGGGATGCAAGTAGACCAAGCCAGATACCTTACTGCTCGTTCTGAATTCATAACTCACAATTCCCAATGCTACAAGAATTACCTTGATCGTTGCAGGAACGAGTTTCACGATAACCCCAAGCAGTTCTATGCATTCGTTAACTCCAAACGCAAGTCTCAACAATTTCCATGCTGCCTTCATCTGGACTCCATTTCTGCTTATAACGAGTCTGATATTGCCAATTTATTTGCAAAATTTTTCCAATCTACGTACTCATCCATAAGCCACGATAATACCTCAGCGTATCCCTTTTCACTTCCTCACTCTAATGGTATGTTTATGCCTATAATCAGCGTAGATGATGTTTTTCAAAACCTCCAAACAATCAAGTCATCCTTCTCTTCTGGTCCTGATCTTGTACCAAGCTGTGTTCTAAAATATTGTGCTGGGGCATTGTGTGTGCCACTGTCAAAACTATTTCAGTTATCCCTGCAGCATTCATTTTTTCCTGAAGTTTGGAAGGAATCTTTTATAATTCCGCTTCATAAAAAGGGAAGTAAATCGGACATTAACAACTACCGTGGGATTGCGAAACTCAGTGCTATTCCCAAATTCTTCGAACAGTTAATTACTGCTCAGCTTCAGCACCAATGCAGCTCAATAATGTCCCCAACACAGCATGGCTTTATGAAACGTAGATCAACGTCAACCAACCTTCTGGAGTTTACCACTGTTATTAGAAACGCGTTCAAAACTAACATCCAAACTGATGTAATTTTTACAGACTTCAGTAAGGCTTTCGATTCTGTGAACCATCTGTTGCTGCTAAAAAAACTTACGCTTTTGGGATTCCCGATCTCGTTGACGAAGTGGATTTCTTCATACTTATTGAACCGGACTCAGAGAGTATTATTTAAAAAGTCTATCTCAAACCTCGTCCACGTGACTTCTGGTGTTCCTCAAGGGAGTCACCTTGGACCACTCCTGTTCGGAATTTTTATAAATGACTTGCCTCAAGTAATTCTCTCTTCTCACGTGATGATGTACGCCGACGATGTAAAACTTTGTATGCCTTTAACAAACGTTGACTCTCATGTACTCCTGCAAGCGGACATCAACAATCTGCAATCATGGTGCCTCCAGAACCTGCTGTTCTTAAATAATTCTAAGTGTAGCTTCATGTCTTTTTATCGGAAGAGGCTTTTCTCGCTAGTTATTCCATTGGGACGAGCGATCTTGAACGTATTAATTCCGTAACAGATCTTGGAGTTTTATTTAGCCACAACTTAAACTTTACCAATCACATCGGTATCATTGTCAGTAAAGCAAAGGGGGTTTTTGTTTTTTCCCTACACCACAAAGCACCTTTACATTTCTCTTGTTCGACCAATTCTTGTCGGGCAATGAGTATCGCAAATCTTATAGTCGGGAAACCCGACTATAGCGTTCTTTCTTGTTTTGGTATAGAAATAAAGAATTTTGGAGACCTATCCTCTTCTGAAAAATAAGCAGTTTTTATTCTCGTTACTTTTAGATTAAAAGAGAATTCCGTGGACGTTTCAAATTTCAGTCTGTCCGTCCGTCTAGATTAAAATAAATCTAGCCAGTTTCAACAAATGCGTTAAAAAATGTCTTGCGCTGGAAAGCAGATAACACTTATTTTTAAGAGGGCGATGAGTAACGTAAATCATACAGTCACAATTAAATTAAGAAATGACAACTTGTAAACAGCTCTTTAAAATCAAAAATTTTTGTTTTTATTAATACTTTTATTTACTTAGGGGACCAACAACAAGTTATAAAATCTCGCGCGCTCACGATAAACGCGCATATCTGAAAAACTAGAAGGCTTTTGTTTTTTTAGTTTTTTGTCGTTTGTTATTAGTCGAAGTTCATTTACAAAATAAGTGTTCAAGACAGCAGTAGAAAACGAAAAAAAAATTTTGTTTTTAAGAATTGTTTATAATAAAAAAAACCAGAGAGGACGCTAGAGTCGAGTTTCCCGACTATTAGATTTGCGATACTCATTGGCCTCTTTAAAAAGCAAAACGTGAAAGAACGCTAGATTTGCTAGCCATCTTTAAAAAAAGTGTAGCCTGCTGTTAGGCGCATACATTTGTAACGCACTTGTATACACAATTTCTTAAAACTGGACAGATTTTCAAATTTTTAGATATTTATGCAGATATTTTCAATATAAACAACATTTATTAGGGCCACTTTTCTCTAGCATTAAAAAAGGGAACACCACAGAGTTTCGCGGTTTGTGGGCGTAAAACGGCTCGTGGTCAGGTTTTGAAACATACTTGATCTGCGCTTTGCTAATTGAAGTCTGTGTGCAAAATTTGGTGGTTCTAGCTCTTTTAGTTTCCGAGATCTCGATGTTTATACGGACAGACGGACGGACGGACAGACAGACATTTGCAACGATTACAGTATTTCCTTACAAATAAATATTTCCGCAAATAAATATGTTTTAAATTATATTTTTTTTTGTATTTTAAGGAAATATTGTTTTGGATTATAGAAGAAAAAATAAGAATGTTATCTCACACGGATCCGTAGATAATAAATAAAGACTTAGTGCATTTTTGTCAAAAATTTAACCAAAAATGGATATTGTAACCCTCTAACTTCTGCAAAACCCAAAATTTCTCAAAACGGTTCAAAAGAGCCTCTTACATTTCTGTTGTGAACCCAAAAAGCTGAACATTTTTCAAAGTTTCGGACCTTTTAATTTTATGTGGCCCACTTGAAAGATTTTTACTCAAAGGAAAATATTTATTTGCGATACTCGAAGAGTAAGCAAATACTGTAAACGTTGAAATGTCTGTCTGCCCGTCCGTACAACCTTCGAGATCTCGGGAACCATAGACACACAGACTTCTATAAGCAAAGCGCAAATCAAGTTTGTTTTAAAACCTAACCACGCCTCTTTTTACGCCCACAAATCCCGAAACTTTGTGGTGTCCACATTTTAAATGCTAGAGAAAAGTGGCCCTTATAAATGTTGTTTTGAAAATATCTACCCATATATCTAAAAATTTTTAAAATCTGGCCATTTTCAAGAAATTGTGTACGTTAAAACGTATTGATCTCGAAAGTAGGCTACACTTTTTGTTAAAGAGGGCAATGAGTGTCGCAGATCTTATAGTCGGGAAACCCGACTATAGCGTTCTTTCTTGTTTAATTTGATTTTAAACCCACAAATGACACCTTACTGCTCACCATTCACGTCTGGAAAAATAGTTATTTGATTGGCGCACAAAAGTAAAAGAGCAAAAATGCAAACAAAAGCGCGAACAAATAAAACGCAAGTCCCGAGAACTGCATTGGCAAATCAATAACCACTCTCCACAACAACGCAACCATAAGACCTGTACGGAAATACGGCTATAAACTCTGGGCCAGTATCAGCAACTTGGTTTCAAAGAGCACAGTCAACAGAATCAAGAACTATAACCGCAGCACCCTGGAACATCCGCAACGCAGACATCCGCAGAGAAAATATTTTTTTTAATTTGAATATTCCTGTGTTATTAATTGATGATACATAGGGGAGAAGTGGGGGTTGTGGGCATGGGGGGGTTCTGGGCACCCCTACGTATCTTTTCACAAAATGAAGGTTGACTTTTTTTGGTAATGTCAAAGTAAACGAACGCGTTTGCTTTTTGAAATGAACGAATTGGTTTTTTTTGTGCTTGGAAAAGGTGGTGAAATTTTTTTTCAAAGATTTTCAATAGTGTATTTATTAAAGTGAATCGATTAAGAAGGTAAGTGTAATGCATTTTTATTTAGTCAAAGTATTATACCTACTAAATGGAACAATATCTATTTGAACCAAAAAATTTATGCAAACACATTTTTTAATTACTTCTTTAAATGTCTGCTAAAGTTGGTTGTGGGCACCAAAATTGGGGGGGTTGTGGGCACCCGTTTTTTTTTGGCAAATTTTTTTATTACCTACAATTTCTTGTAAAATTGTTTTCAAAATTTGTTTGGAACCCTCTAGAACATTCTTGTAGAAATCTTAGGCTCTTGGAAAAGGATCCTCTCCCGCTGAGAGGGATTATCACCAAGATTTGTAATTTTGCGATCGAGCTTTTCGTCTGAAATGTGTTGACTGCGGGCCAGTCATTACACATGTCAAAATTGTGTTTCCGACGATGAATAACGCCTATGTAGTCTTTGAAATAAATAAATTGTCGTTATGTTGATATTGGTTGCGGTTTTTTTCCATATTTTTTCATTTGCAGCATTTTTTCGGTTTTACAAAAGTCCATATGAAATTTTTTCGCATGACGAAATCAAGTATGTTTCTTCATAATTAGTTAGTTTAGGTCTCTAGCTTTACACAGATACCCATATGTCCAAATAATATGTACTAGTTCGGTTATTATAAGCCAAAAACAAAACTATGCCCACAACCCCCACTTCTCCCCTAGTATTAGAGATAATTATGCTAAGTTTTTGTTTTCTTAATATATATCTTAAGGTGGCGCATTATGTTTGTGAAGAATCACATTTTCACCATCAAACACCCTGCACCGCGCAACATAACGCAAAGATCGCGATCCGGGAAAACCATACGAAAACATAACAACGGAACAACCCCGCCGGCAACACAAAAGCCACGCTACAACCGGAATAGTAGCGGCGGGCACAGTGCGACAAACTACGATCATCTTCGACAACCTGGCCGGCGAAAGGAGCGGGGTGAGGGAGTGCGGCAGGGAACAGGTTAGGGAAAATAAGTGCGAGTGAGATAGGAAACGGAAAAGAAACTAAATAAAAGGAAGTTAAGATTTAAATTAAAACGTGCGGGGTGTTAATTGTTGGGGCAGAATAAAGTGGTGAAAATCTAGGGTGTGCACTGTAACGAACTGATTTTGTACGTTCTGCTCACAACAGAGTTGTGCGGCTGGCTCAGTATATTGCAGGTTCGTCCCACCAAATTTATATAACGTGACCGCCCATGATCAAATGTAAGCACTTATAATTTCTGGGTATATTATTCCACTTTTATTCTTCCACAATTCCACAATTTAATAATTGACACTGCTGTCCCGTTTGGTACACGTTGCTCCTTTCTGTTGTCGTCCTTGGGGTGCTCCTGCGGCGACTCCTTCGACAACTCATTGGGTTGACGGTTCAGGGTCGAGGGATATTGTTCGTGTGGGTTTTGGGAAAATTTTGTACACTTTTACAAACATAAAATCTAGGAAGAAAATTGTTCATGTTTAAAACGTCCGACGTACAGCCACGCACCGCCAGCCAGAGTAAATAAATGTCCGCCTTTGCTTGCCGCACCCGAAAATATTCTCCTTGCTGGAGACGAGAGTACCAGGAAAATGCCTACGCCACCACTTCGAACGCGCTTCGAGTCGGATATGTAAGGAGGACCACTCCCATACCGCGTGGTCAGTTCACAGCAGTTAACAGGGATACATGGCGCGCAACAAAAATCTACGTACAAATATTAATTCTGAGACAAGATCCTGAGACCATAAATCCTCCGAGCTCGTCCCTAACAAGAAGGACTAAATCGAAAACCAACAGTGAAAATAAAAGTGAACAAATAAAATATCCTGCGGGGTATCCTTATTTACATCCGTGATTACAAGGACAGCAATCAAGACCCACGGTGAAAATAAAAATAAGCCCTTTAACGTCCTTAAGGACCAAAGTGAATAATTTAAAATAAAATAATACGAGCAGCGGGAAATATTTACAATTTAAATAAAATAATACTGACAGTGGAAAAATAAATACGAAAAGTTAGACAAAGATAAAAAGCTAAAATTTAAACAAAATTTAAACAAAATTTAAAAAAAAATTAGAAAGAAAGTGAAAATAAATAAGAAAATTTAAGGAGGAAAGTTTATAAGGAGGAAAATTAATAAAATTCGCCGGGAAAATAAAAGAAATTATTTTCATATTTTTTAAGTGGACATAAAA
Source organism: Drosophila oshimai (assembly GCA_018150695.1). Taxonomy (NCBI): domain Eukaryota; kingdom Metazoa; phylum Arthropoda; class Insecta; order Diptera; family Drosophilidae; genus Drosophila; species Drosophila oshimai. The sequence goes on along the minus strand of JAECWM010000123.1, from coordinate 52,789 downwards.
GCATAACCCATGGGAGTCAAGTGGATCTCATATCGTCGGAAGGATGAACTCGAAGCCATAACCGCCGTGTTTGGGCTCAGCAGCTCTGGAACCGTGGAGGAACTACGCAGCAGGCTTGCTGGGTTCGCCAACCAAGACGACCTCCCGGAGGCAACACGGACTCTGCTTAAGGAAATGGAAGCCGCTGACGGAACTGCCAGCGGCCCCCGTCCAAAGTCACCGGCGATCCCGCCACTCACCATGGACACCGGTTTACCATCGGTAGGGAACTCGAACAACCGCCTGGACCAGGCTGGTAACACACTGACGATTCCACGGACCGTGATTATCCCCAATTGAGGAGCGGCCGAGGACCGCTGGAGGAACCCGAGGAATTCCTTAAACCAATAAATCAAAGTCTAAAGTGGGAGCATGAGAGGATCCGGGCGCAGGTGATCATCGACGGGCAGATATTCACGGCCACTCTGGACACCGGCGCATTGTGGCTGTACGCCGTACTTTCTGCTGCATAACAATTTAACTGGCAAACGAGGACTCACTTCTGGACCAGTTGACTGTCGAGGTAGCTGGCTCGTCCGGGAAGACTTTAATAGTTGCTTCCTACATTCCCCCTGGTAGTGATTTTTCGATTTATCAGGCACATATGAACAATATTTCCAGCATAAATGCCAGCTTAGACGACGGTGTTGGTATCTGTGTGACTGGAGATTTTAATTTAGGTTCTATTGTATGGACATGTGATCTGCAATCGCCCTTTATGGTGTCTGGTAACGTACACCAGCCACATGAATTTATTGTCATTGATGATTGTTTTAGTATGGGCCTCACCCAAATAAATAATATCTTTAATGATTTGCATAGGTTACTCGATTTAATTTTCATCAATTCTATTGTTCATTCCTCGGTAAGCCTTGCTGAATTTTCTTTTTCTAATTGTGATTCTCTTCATAAGCCTCTTTTCATGCTTTAATATTGAATTTCATAATTTTTTACCAGCATATTTATTAATTGGGTCTCTTTACTTTCGAATGCTTGCATTGAGACCAATTACAATAACTTTCTAGTTACACTCAAAAACACTCTGGATAGCAATGTGCAACCAAGGTACGGGGATCCTATAGGCTTCCGTCGTACACTAAGGGCTTCCAGAAGTATAAAAACTTAAGGAATAAGTTCTATAAAAGGTTCACTAGATGGGGTAATCCTGTAGATGGCGATAGATTCAGGCAACACAAGCGAGAATTTGAGTTTCAATACACCAATACATTTCTGATGTTGAAAATAGCTTAAAGTCCAATCCTAACTCGTTTTAGCGCTTCGTTAATTCTAAAAAGTCATCTTCATCCATACCTTCAACTATCAACTACAACAATATAAATTCCGCTTCTAGCTGGAATGAACAGGAAGTTTTAAATAATATTTCAGAAATTTGTAATATTGGCACCCTTGATATAACTGATGAGGACATTTCTGAAGCTATAGCTCACTTCGACGATTCCAAGAAGCCTGATACTGATGGAGTGTCTTCGTTCTTTTTGAAAAAATGCTGCCCTGGGCTTACTGAACCTCTTAAAATTCTTTTCTTTGCCTCCCTATCTCAGGGTAAATTTGCTAAAATTCTACCGGTTCATAAATGCGGAAGTAAGTCTGAGATTTCCAACTACAGGCCCATTGCTAAAATAAGCAATATCGCTAAGCTGTTCGAGAGAATAGTAGTCAAAAAGTTATCATTCCATTTAAATGCCTATATTGACCCGAATCAGCATGGGTTCATGCCTGGACGTTCTACGACCACCAACCTAGCTATTTTCACAAAGCATTGTGTAAAATTTTTTGAGTCCCATTCGCAGGTGGACGCAGTTTATACGGACTTTGCCAAGGCTTTCGACAAGGTCTGTCACTCTGCCCTACAAGCAAAGCTTTCTAAGCTTGGCATTCACTCTGCCTTTCTAAAATGGATTTAATCTTTTTTGGTAAGCCGAACCTATCAGGTTGAAGTCAGTGGATCTGTTTTGAACTCCTATGAAGCGACTTCTGGACTGCCCCAGGGAAGCTCTCTTGGCCCCTTGCTTTTTGTCATTTTCATTAATGACATTTGCTTCGGCATTCAATCAGCCAAATATCTTCTCTATGCAGACGACTTTAAATCGGTGAATTCTATTTGTGATACTCATTTGCTTCAATCTGATTTGAGCATAATAAGTTTATGGTGTACTCGGAACAAGTTGCCTTTAAATCAAAACAAATGTCATGTTGTCCGGTATAATAAAGGTACATTAACCATTATGTCAACTTATTATATTAACGATCACCCACTCCTTGCGCTGAACGAAATTATGGATCTTGGGGTCCTCTTTGATAGCAAATTTCTTTTTAATCATCACATTGATCTCATTCTGCCTAAGGCAAACTCTATGTTCGGATTTGTCAAACGAAATACTGTACTGTTTAAAGACCCGTACTCGAGACTGTCAGTGTTTGCTGCATTTGTCCGCTCAAGGGTGGAATACGCTTCATTTATTTGGAATCCCTCAAGTACAGTGCACATCAATAGGGTTGAGCGGCTTCAGAAAAAATTCCTCAAGTTTGCACTGCAGCCGTTTCATTTTTCAGATCCGGTTCCTTCTTATTCCAGCCAATGTCGCCTACTGCATACTTGCAGTCTTGTTGACAGGCGTTCGATAGCGGGTCTACTCTTTTTAAATGACATAATCATTGGTAATATTGATAGTCCTTTCCTATTGAGTTTAGTCAATTTTAATGCCCCAGCTAGGAATCTCCGTACCTTGGTCCCTTTTTTTGAAAGTGCTGCTAGGACCAATTATGCTCGGAATGAGCCAGTTTTAAGGGCTTTGCGGCTGCCAGCTAGCATTCGCTTCAGTTGGGGATCCAAGAAGGATGTGCTTAGGCAATCGCTTAGTGAATATTTTTTATGTAGTTCTTAGTCTTAGAGCTAAGTTTATAACTAGCCAGATAAGGATTTAATCCATTGGCGGAATGAATAAAAAAATAAATAAATTATTTTTTCTTTTTTTTTTTTATTTGTACGTTTTGTTTATTTATTGAATCTTCTCTAGAAGAGACTTACAATAAGTGTTCAAATCTTAACCTATACTATATTATAATTGTTAATTGGTTAATGGCCCTAAGTTGGGCAGGAGTGGACGGTCGTTGCGCTGTAACCGGGAGTGGTTACTGAGCCGCCTGAGCTGCCTGGCTAGTTGGTTTGGGTGTAGTGACAGTCTAGCTTCGTACTTTGAAACTTTACTATAAATTTCTTCTTTAACGGGTGTAATATCCAGGTCCCTATGGATATTTGCGTTGCGAATATACCAGGGGGCCCCAGTTATTGTTCGCAGTATCTTCGATTGTACTCGTTGGATGATTTCTATGTTGCTACTGCTTGCGTTTCTCCAGAGTTCGGACCCGTACATCCAGGTTGGCTTTAAACAAGAGTTGTAAATAAGTACTTTGAGTTCCAGTGGCGAGCGTGAATTGATGAGCCAGTGGAAACTGTTGGCCTTGAGTTTTAGGGAGATCTTCTTCGCTTCAATGTGCTTTCTCCAGGTAAGCCGCCTGTCTAAGTGGATGCCCAGGTATATGACTTTGTTGTTTAGGGTCATTGGTGGGCAGGTTGCCCGATTAAGTGTAAATGTAATATGTTTGCATTTTTGTTCGTTGACTTGTATGCGCCAATCTGCTAGCCATTTTTCTACGGCCCCCAGGTGGTTTTTTAAATACGTCGCTGCTGTTTTTGGACATTTTGAACGACTGGTTATCGCTGTGTCATCAGCAAAGGTGGATAGGGTTATCTGGCTGCTTGTGGGAATGTCGGCCGTGTATAGGACATACAAGATCGGTCCGAGCACACTTCCTTGGGGTACTCCAGCTTCGATTTTGTGGTTGGCGGAGAAGAAATTTTTGCATCTGACAGTAAATACTCTGTCTTTAAGGTAAGATTCAAGTAATTTGTGGGTGTTTTGTGGTAGGACAGTCTTGATTTTATGAACCAGACCGTCAATCCAAACGCGATCGAAGGCTTGAGAAACGTCTAGGAATAGAGCACTGCAGTATTCCCTGCATTCAAACGCTGTGCGTTTTTCAGCTGTTATGCGATTTACCTGTTCGGTAGTTCCGTGCTTTTCCCTGAAGCCGAACTGATGCAGGGGGATCGCTCTGTCGTTTTGGAGGTGTGTTCTGAGGTGGCACAATAGCAGCTTTTCAAATAGCTTTGATAGGCACGGAAGGAGGCTAATGGGCCTGTACGACGAAGGTTGGGATTTGTCTTTGCCTGGTTTTGGTATCATTGTAATAACAGACTTTTTCCATTGTGTGGGAAAATAGCCCCATTTAAGAATTGAGTTGAATATGGTGGTTATGCTTTTGACTGCGCATAGAGGCAATTCAATTATCATTTTAGGCGAAATTAAATCATGGCCAGGGGCTTTTTTTGGATTCATCTGTTCTGCGATGGCTTTTATGATTGTGCTTGTTTCAAGGGTTATTGTGGAGGAAGGCGTCGCTGGTGAGATGCTTGGTAAAGTGAATTGGTTTGTCGGCGGATGAGGTTGGAAGACATTTTTTAAGTAAGAGGCGAATATGTTGGCTTTTTCCTCGTCACTACGGGTCCACCCACCTGTTGGTGATCGAATTGGAAAATCGGGTTCTATTGGTGGTTGAATGTTTGGGTGCGCTCTCCAGAGTGGAAATTTGTTGCTGGTGGGCGAAAGTTGCGCTATATAGGCACGTTGAGTCTGATTCTTTTCAGTTAATAAAGCTTTAGACAACTTCCGACAAGCTTCATTAAACCTTTGTTTAGTGGCTGGGGAGCGGTGTGCCTGCCAGTCTCGGCGAAGTCGCCGCTTTTCTTGAAGAAGTAACTGAATCTGTGTATTTGTACGTGTAGTTTTGGGGGGATGTGGCTGAAAGTTCGGGTGTAGAGTGTTTGGCAGCAGAGGACATAACATCCGTTATATGCTTAAGTGAGTCTTCAATATCAGCTTCACAGGAGATTTTAGGTTCGATTTCAAAGTGTGAGCTTATTTATTTTTTATACTTTATATACTTTTATACGTTTATACGTTTTTTTATACTTTTATACGTTTGTTTTATTGGATGTCAGAAATTGTGGTCGTTCTACAAACTGTGGATGTTCAGATAGACAGAGTAAAACAGGCGAGTGGTCAGATGACAGTTCCGCCAGGGTTTCAGCATGTATCAGCCTGGACGGCACTCTCCTAGTTACAGCAAAATCGATAATGTCTGGTTTTTTGTTCGGATCGGCTGGCCAGTATGTGGGAGTGCCTGGTGAAACAAAATCTAGCTTATTACCGGGTTTGATAATAGCGTTGTATAATTGGCGTCCTTTGGGGTTAATAAGACGAGAGCCCCAGTAGTGGTGTTTCGCATCATAGTCACCGGCAGCTATAAAACAGTTGCCCAATGAGTTATAAAAGCCTAGAAATTCATTTTCTGAAATATTAAATCGTGGGGGACAATACACAGCCGATAGGGTGACTGGACCGCTAGTTATGTTGATTCGTAGGGATGTGGCCTGTATGTGGTTGTAAGCAAACGCCTCCAGAGGATGATGCCTAATGCGCTGTTTGATAAGGATTCCGGTGCCTTCGTGAGCTTTGCCGTCTGGGTGGTTGGTTGCATAGAAGATGTAGCCAGTGAGATGGAAATTGTTTTTATTGGTTAGGTGCGTTTCTGAGAGGAGCATGATATCGATGTCCTGGGTGTTTAAGAACTGTAGAAGTTCAAGTCTGTGCTGCGAAGCACCGTTAGCGTTCCAAAAGCATATTCTTAAGGGATCCATTTAAATTGACTTTTGTTTGATTAGAAGTTCCATAAGGATGTTCTGGTTTCGCACTAGTTCCTGGAGGGTACCTTGCATTGAGAGCATGATGTTCGTGAGTGTAGCTAAAGTAGCTTCGATGCTGTTTTGTATTTGTGGAGTGTAAGTCTGGTTTTGTTGGTTATTAGGTTGAGTTGGTCTTTGAGCGTTTTGCTCTGGAAGCGGAGTATATTTTGGTTTTGGTATGGGCGGGAGGGGCGGTAATGCTTCGGGCTGAGCGGTTCTTGTAGGCGACATTCCAGGGTATCGAAGTGCAGCCGCAAAAGTAACTCCAGGAGTGGTTTGCGAAGGAATTTAAAAATTTGACTGAGCAACCTGTTGGGCGGAGGTTGGTTGTTGGCGCCTTTGGTTGAGCCGACTCTTGATCTCTTTATAGACGGGGCAGCCCCTGTAATTAGCAGTGTGGTTTCCACCACAGTTGCTACATTTTCTCAGTGCTGGGTCTTCTTTGTTACCCGTGCAAGCTTCTATACAGTGCAGGTCGCCACAGGCAACACAGACTGGTCGCAAAGTGCAATAACTTTTTGTGTGCCCAAACTCTTGGCAGTTTGTACACTGTACCAGGCCGTTTCGTTTGTGCGGCTCCTCTACGGTTATTCTTCGATGAAGTAGGTATTGCAGTTTGTATATGGGGTGCACTGCGTTTTTCTTCAGAGTAGTCGCGTCTGGTTTGAGTTCAATCTTGAAGAGTGGCTGAGGAATTTTCGCCCTGTTGGTTATGTTCATTACGTTTTTAACGTCAAAACCATTTTCTTTAAGTCCTTCAGCTATATCAGCTGTCGGGACGGTTGACTCGATACCCCTTATTACAACTTGAAGTCCTTTGCTACTTTTAAGTTGGTAGGTGTAATAATTAACACGCTCACTGTCCAGGAAGTTTGTTACAGAGCGGTAGTTGGCTTCATTGGTAATCTGGAGCTTGGTTTCAGATATGTTACCTCTTTTTAAAATAGTAACATAAAAGTTGTTTTGCCCAATTTTTTGCTTAAGTTTATTAATTAGATCTGAACAATTTTGATCTCTAATGTACATAGGTGGTGGCTTTACAATTTTAATGGCTTGGGGTGGTTGGCCCTCATCTTTTTCGAGCTCGCCAAGTATGGCAAATTTGTTTTCAGAAGTTGCCTTAGTGGTGTAGTTTGAAGTTTTCGTAAGTTTAGGCAAATTTGCTTCTCTAGCTTTTTGCGGACTAAGTTTTCTTGTACGAGCGTAGATTGTGAGAGCTCTGCAGCAGAAACGAGTGTTGCTCGCGATGCCAAAATCGGCCACACGTTGGTCGATGTTGTTGTTGTTGTAGTCGATACGACAGTTGTTATTGAGGGCACCGTATTAGTGAGTGCACAAGCTGATGTAGTCGGAGCGTCTATAGGTGGAAGGGGGGAAGGGCATTGCGAGCTCCATGACTGCGTTGGAGCAGTTGGTAAGTACTGCTGGCGAAAGAGACCGAGCTCTCTCAGTAGCGGGCTGCGACATTGCACTTGTTGTTGCGTTATTTACTGTCTCCGAAGAGACAATTGCTAGGTATGCATTATTTTTCGAAGACGAAGACAGTTGAAGCGAAGACAGTCGACGTGCGTCTTGCTGTTGTTGTTGTTGTACACGACTTTGACTCACTGGCTTGCTGTTGGCACTTTTCAATAACGTACCCGCAGGCATTGTTATTTAGTTTAATTTATTTAAATCTTTGTATTTGGTATTAGATTTGTTAGGGAAGAGAGCCCTTGTTGTTTGGCATTGCTGCCAGCGTCTTTTCGCTATTTATTGGTATATTTTTATTTTTAAATAAGTTAGTTTTCCCGTTCACTCGGCGGAGCGATCGGAAACACGTCTACCTCAGGTGAATGCTTGCTTGCTTACCTTGCTTAAATAAATGAACTCGAAGCTTTATCAGCGAGCCTCGAGCATTGGAGTTGAACCGAGTCCGACTAGCCGACGGCTCCCGCCGAGATCTTACCCGAGCCCTGATGGCGACTATCCAACTGGGCCAGACCCAAGTAAGAATGCCCTTCTTAGTGATGCCCACTGTTCTCGACGACCTGCTGCTAGGAATGGATTTTCTTTGCGGCATCAACGCGACTCTCAGCTGTGGAGGATATAATCAACAACTGGGATCCGAAGCCACCAATCGCTCCGCGGGTACACAGAAATTACCAGCGAGGAACGTGCGCGTGCGCGGCAGTTCTTTCTGGCCAAGCAAGTTCACAGGATTTACCAGCGAGGAAAGGCGCACCAAACGAGGCGTGCGCGGCAGTTCCTTCTGGCCAATCAGGAAACACAACGGGCTTATAGGATACACCAGTCATAAACGAGGCATCGGACTCTGGAACTTCAGTCGAAGAACCATCAGGCACACATAGACGACGACGACACATCAAACCACAGCAAGCCAACAGCCAGAAAGGAATGGAAATCGAAGAACGCTACACCCTATCGACGAACAGGCCGCGGAACGGAACTCCTTCCGTCAACGACAGAGACACGAGGTACCAACGCAGGAAAAGCATGTAAGTTTCCGGGAACCAATTATACTCCATCCCCACGAGCAGCCCCTTAGCGACCACCACCCAGCCGATTTTACGGTCTCAAAGGGATATCCCATATCGCCGAGCATCATATCGTTATGAGAGGCGATAAGCCCATAAAACCAAAGGGCGCTCGACAGCGTCATAGGCCCCGACATGGAGCCACACGCGTTCGCGTATTTGGATGACATTATTGTCACTGGTACCACCCTCGAAGAACACATAGAGAACCTCGGAGAAGTCTTCAAGCTACTCTACGACGCGAACCTGAGACTTAACCATGCTAAATGCAGCTTCTTTCGGCGGAGTTTAAAGTACTTGCGACACGTGATAAGTGAGAGCTCCAACCACCCTCAAACCTGCGGGAATTACGTCGCTGCCTCGGAGTCGCGTCGTCGTATAGACCTTTTGTACCAAACTTTGCGGCCATCGTGGAACCCATATCCAGACTCCTCCGAAAAGGTAAGAGCTGGAGTTGGGACAAAGAACAAGACCAAGCCTTTGAAACTCTGAAAGCCCGGCTGACAGAGGCACCTGTTCTCGCGACTTCACCCAAAAATTTTCCTTACAGACCGATGCTAGCGGACATGGACTAGGGGCAGTGGTGACCCAGGAAATCGACGGGGTGCACTATGGTCCAAGAGGCCGATTTTTTGGCATAAAGTCGAAATTTATATGTTAATATTTTTTATTTTTGTTTTTAAATTCTTAAAGTTTATACATCATACATATAAAAACTTAAATAAAAAAGCTTTAAAAGCTTCACTGAAGCTTTTTATGAGCTTTCAAAAGCTTTTTGTTTACGTTTGTGCGTGGAAATAAAAATTATCTGTCCGAACAAACTCAAGTGATGATGGAAATTGAAGATCAAGATGTGTAGTATTCACTGTATATTGTACATTTATGTGTTGTTTTAGTCTTCGAGTTGTGTTTAATGTCCAATTTATGTGTATTTTTGTAGAAAATTAACATGCGTCCCCTGTGCTTCGTGGAATAAAAAAAACGAGCCAACGTCTGCCCACAAAAACTAACAACGTCAGTGTGATCACATAAATGTCCTTTTTCAGCGCCAATTAACACATTTTCCCCGTTCGTCCCCCTTTTCATACAATTCCACAATATTCAGGGACGTTCGAGTTTCGTCATAGCGATCTCTTCGATATTTGGCGCAGCAACAATCGCAAAATATCTTTTGTTTCTGATAGGATTTACATAAAAACTGAGCAAATACCACATAGAAGATGAGAAAAGAGCTGAAAATAAAAAATAAGTTCTTTTGACTCCTATATAAAAGAAAAACTTCCAAAATGTAACTACAGTGGCGTGCAAGTGTGAGTACATGTTTGTAACTGTCGACTGTTGGGCTGCATAAAAAAGTCATTAGCAAAGCAAATGAACCCAAATTTTTTTTTGTATATTCTGTGATTTGTTATTAACAAACTCACATACAAAACACAACAAAATCATTTCAATCTTCTCGTACAAAAATAAAAATCAAAATAAACTCGCATGTACTCAGTTACGCTCATTTCGAACTTTTTAGCAAAAGTCAATTTTGTAATACTTTGTTCAAAGACTATTATTTGTAATTACATTTTTAATTCAATCTGGCATACTTTCTACCCAATGTTCTCTAATATACATTTTGGGACTGCTTTCCACTCGTTCAGGATTCGCTGCCACAACTCCCGCTGGTTTGCTGGAAGCGATTCGTAGAAAAAATTGATTTTTGAGTTAAAAACTTAACAACAAAACTTTGTTCTTAATCAATATTATCATTTTTGACTAAAAAAGTGTTCAAGTAAAGACGAATGCAGCGAAAACCCTCAATTACTTCGGTGGGTTTTTGAGGTTATGTTACATTTTTAAAGTTTTTGATACAAAATCTTAAATTTTTGTAAACTTTTTTTGTGCATCTTTGATTGCTGACTAAATGCCTGTTCTTATGATATTTAGATCATTAAAATCGGATGAAGATTACCTGAGATACGGAGGTAGTTGGTTATAAAGACTTTGCTATTTGGCTGCAAAATAATGTTTCTATGCATATTTGTATACACGCCTTGTTTAGCACTAAACCAGTAATACATTTGTTTATAATTACGGCCGGATTTTAAGTTATCTTTATCCGATTTTAATGATCTAAATGATCTATTTAAAATTGATTTCATATATTTAAATGTAAGTAACTTGTCTATTCAGGGTCAAACTTAATTTTGAAGAATAATACTAGGAATTATTTTGTATGGGAGGCATTAGGGGGCGTGGTCGCACAGACTCAAAATTTTGTTTGCATACTCTTCTTGAGGTCTGTAAGTAAATTTTTAGAGTTTATGCCAAAAAAATCGACTTTTGGACCATAGTGGGGTGGAGAGAGTTATAGCCTACGCCAGTCGCTGGTTAACGCAAGCCGAGGAAAACTACTCAGTAACTGAGGAAAAATACGCCATACGCAAGATGCGGTGCTATCTGGAGGGCTACCGATTTGAAGTAGTGACCGACTATCTGGCCTGAAAATGGCTAAATTCGATAGACAACCCCACCGAAAGAATTGCAAGGTGGGCACTCAAGCTGCAACAGTACCAGTTTGATGTCCAATATCGGCGCGGACGCCTTATCACGGCAGCCACTAGGTACAGTACAACAAGTTCAAGTGGAAGCCCCAGAGTGCAAATGGATTAAGAAGATGTCTAGCCTTGTTACCCAACAATCAGAGAAATTTTCAAACTACCGCATCAAAGGAGGACAACTCTATCGGCGGATTGGAATAGTACCCGAGGAAGAGGACCAGACCCTATGGAAATTATGTGTCGGACGAGAACACCGAACACTTTCGTGTACTACAGGAGTGTCACGATCACCCGACGGCTGGACACCTAGGAACCCGGAAGACCGGCAAACGAATCGCACGATGCCTGACCTGCCAGAAATATAAAGTAAGTCAATTAAAACCAGCTGGACGAATGCTTACACGCCAAGTAGAAGAACCCTTTAGCGTGGTCTGCGCCGACACGTTTTCACGTTTTCGACACGGGAACACTGTCTTACTGGTGTTTTAGGACGCCTTCACCAAATGGGTGGAACTGGTTCCCCTACGGAAAGCTACTACGGCCCATTTCAAACGATCGTTTAAGAATAGGATTCTCAGCCGCTTCGGGACACCACAACGCTTCGTGTGCGACAATGGCACCCAATTCACCAGCAGGTCTTTCAAGGCGTTCTGCAAGAACCTAGGCATGAAACTCCAACACACCAACAAAACCCCACCAAAAGGGCTAATATGACTATTAAAGCCATGGATCAGAACGCATGGGACGAACTACTTCACGAACTCTCGCTGGCCATCAACACAAGTATCTCCGATACTACGAAGTTCAGCCCAGCTTTCTTGGTGCAAGGTGCAAGAACCCAGGCTTCCAACACCCTTTTTGACCAAGGCAGTCCGGGCCACGCCACGGAACACCCGACACCGGAGAAGAAGGCGGAACGAATGCGAGAGATCTTTCAGGCATCGCAGGAGCATCCAGTGAACAAAGTCGCCATTATAACCTCCGCCGCCGGGAGTGGCGACCCACTGTAGGATCCTGGGTGTTGCAACGCCGACACGTCCTCTCGAAAGCCTCAGAGGGATTTAACGCCAAGCTAGCTGCAAAGTACGACGGACCTTTTAGGGTCCACAAGTTTCTTTTCCCAAATCTCATTCAATTACAGGTACCAGGAACTCGACTCCGTCGTATCGCTCGTCTTAGCGACCTAAAAGAGTACCACCATGACGACACCGACGAGGAGGACGAGCGGGCCGACCAGACCCAATGATGACAGACACAGCGTATTTCTTATCGTAAGGACCACTTGCTGATAGTTTCGACTGTCCAACGTCCTTACCCCGAGAGTGGGGATCCGAAACCAGGGGAACTACCTGAACACCTTGCCCATGACCTTACTAAATAGGGCACCCAACCGAATTAAGAAAACCTTCGTTAACCTAAGAATTAGTAGTAAATCACTCGCAAAATAGGAAAGCAAATAGGCCGCACTCGTGGGGAAACAGGGTATGCAGGAATATAACTAAGTTTTATATGTTTCTAGAACCATGGATCGCAGCGACCCACGACAACCTTCGGCCGATCCAGCGCCAACAGACGCCGACGCCGAAGCAGCAGAACAGATTTCTTGACGAGCGTTTAGATGACCTAATGGACATCTGGCGCAAGGCCAACGGCGGAACCGGAGGTATCGCTCGGACAGGAGGACGACAGCGTGCCGATGGCGGAGCCGGGGGAACCCCTCGAGGGCGAAGTGCCGTTGCAGGCGGAACAGGAGGAGCCACTCGAGCTCACCTGCTACAGGAGCCGGGAACCAGAGGCGGATGAACCTGCAGACTTTCGGTTCGGGGCACGCCGAAGCCCAACTCCACCGAGACCGTCTGCCAGGAGTCCACCAGCTCCCATCTACGAAGACATCTCAGACACAGACTCGGCCGTGGCGAAGATAAGCTCGACCGACACCGAGGACAACGACATCCTGGACCTGGACCTGGGCGGCCCAAGCACCTTCTGGCAGGCAGCCGCTACTGCTCGCACAGCCCCACCGACGCCGCAGACGAATTATCCGGCCCACCAGCAGCTCCTCTTCTTCTGAGAGTTCGTCGGGATCACCCCCGCCCCCGGCCAGACGATTGTACCTCGACCAGGCTGATCCTGCGCCAATTCAACGGCCAAATGGCCCCACCGGAATCTCCCTCACCATGGTGAGCGGACTGCGGGGGTGGAGAGTCCAGACACCCAGCGGACTGATTCCCGAGGGTCTGCGGGCTATGATCGGGACGTGGCTGGAGCGACCGCGTGCCCGTGAAGTACGGTACCTCGAGGAGGTTTTAGGAGACCAGTATCGATTCACCATTTATAAGAAAGGCCAGGTGACCATCGCTTTACGCCCCCCGAAGTAGGGACAGGGTGTGAAGAATCACTTTTTATCTTTTATTATTATTACTATTGCCTCGCCGAGCAATGCCTCCGTGGTCGCGGGGGGTTGTACCTTTTTTAAGTCTACCTTCTTAAAGTCCCAAACCAAATTCCGCTCCTTCCATTTCACTCCATGTACATTTTATTTGCTTCATAAGTTGACACAGGTCTTAACCAGGATTAGATTCTGATTAGAGGTAATTCACGCGCTTTTTCTTCTTATTCTTGTTCTTATTAGCTATTTGCCCAGCCTAACCGTTCGCCGGCGACAGCCAGCCATCAGCTGTTCATACGTCGCGTTGCCAACTGGTCTGTGCTGCCAATAAGGTTCATGCCGTAACAATTACTAAATATATAATTAGCCTTAAAAATAGATATTAATAATAAGTTTAAGTACATGCCCACTGAAGGGACTAACCTTTTATAAAACTATCGCCCACATAAGGGACTTAATTATAAGTTCTGCCACAGAAAACTATCGTATATTTATTCTTAGCTACCTAGAAGTTACACCAGAAAATAGCTAGTAAGCCCGCACCCGCCTAGGTAGCCACTTTTCTTCGGACCAGGTATGGCAACCAACACCAACAACACCACGATCAAGCGCCACCTAGAACGTAGAAATAACCTAATTACCAGGACGATCAAGAAAAGAAGGGACGGGCACACTAATCCCGGCGACGCCAATTTTGACACGCGGCAAAATCTTCCACTTAGTTTTGGCATCGGTAAGAGATCGGTCGTGCGAACTCCGGCCAGTGCAAAGGGTTCCGTCTACCCACGTGCCGCACCATCAACTACCCTGCACCGCGCAACATAACGCAAATTCGCGATCCGGGAAAACCGCAACGAAAACGTAACAACGGAACAACCCCGCCGGCAACACAGGAGCCACGCTACAACCGGAATAGTAGCGGCGGGCACAGTGCGTCAAACTACGGTCATCTTCGACAACCTGGCCGGCGAAAGAGAGGTGAGTGGAGCGGGGTGAGGCAGTGCGGCAGGGAACAGGTTAGGGAAAATAAGTGCGAGTGAGATAGGAAACGGAAAAGAAACTAAATATAAGGAAGTAAAGATTTAAATTAAAACGTGCGGAGTGTTAATTGTTGGGGCAGAATAAAGTGGTGAAAATCTAGGGTGTGCACTAGAGTGTATCGAAAATCAATAAAAATTGATTTTCGATGACGGCGGGTGCGGAAAAGTTGTAAAACCATGTCAAATGAAAGCCCAAAAATTTTCAGCCCGAAAGGATAACGTTTGCTATTGCCACATCGTCCTTGAAATTTTGAAATTTTCATGAAAACTCGATTTTTTTTTTCGATGACGCTGGATGCGGAAAAGTTGTAAAACAGTGTCAAAAAGGTTTCAGCCCAAAAGGATAATATTTACTATCCCCGCAACGTTCTTGAAATTTTGAAATTTTCATGAAAACTCCTCAAACGTCATTCGAACGTCATTTAAAATTTCAAGGACGTTGCGGGAATAGTAAATATTATCCTTTCGAGTTTTCATGACAATTTCGAAATTTCAAGGACGTTGAGGGGATAGTAACTATTATCCTTTCGGGCTGAAATTTTTTGTACTTTCATTTGACATGGTTTTAAAACTTTTCCGCACGCGCCGTCATCGAAAATTAAAAAAGTTGATTTTCGATACACTCTACTATACATCCCACTAGTCAAAGAAAAAATTGGCCAAATTAAAGCCAAGTACATTTCCTAGTTGTCAACGCACTCGAACCAGCTTGCTCGCGGCCTGTGCGAAACCAGCACCCAAGCCCGCCTATGAAGAAGAAATGACATACCAGCCCGGTAACCAATGAGGCCACGCCATCCACACGGCAGTGTAAATGGACATCAAGTAATTTTATAATTTTACTATTTTATAACTTGTTGTTAGTCCCCGAAGCAAAAAGAGCCAACAAATAAATACACTGCGTTTCACAGCTATACGAGAGTAATGCAAATTTTTGCTTCGACCCTCATATAAGAATTGGGAAGCATAACACAACAAAATCTGATCAAAAGCTGATGTACTTATCTCTGATTGGATATCGTGTTTTTAAGTAGCGGTAAATAAAACACAAAAGTCCGATTTTTGTCATGCCTGCAAGGGTTTCAATAGTATACGAGACATTTTCTTTTCTGTTGTCAAACGGATGTTGGACAATAAAAATGTATTTACAGAAATGTTTAAACATATGTTAAGAGTAATTAAAGACTTAATTCTTCAACCTTAGGTCTATGAAAATTTTTATATCAGACTTATAATAGTTTTAAAGGACTTTGACTTTGACTTTAGGTGACCCAGGATCCTTTTTTTGTTCCGATTTAGGCCTTAATATTCGACAACAACATTATACAGAAGAATTTAAAAAAAACGATTCAAATTACCAACATGTTGATGTCAAAATCTGGAAAAAGTGATTTTTAATGCCATTTTGGTTAACGCTATTATTAAAAGAACCATACGGTAAAAAATTCTTAGTTTGTTAGATCACTAGCCTCTAACCATCCTATGTAAGGCTGCATCATTCGATTGGCCAGAAAGTACATGACATCAAGACACATTGAAACAACAACAACCCACCATTATAATGGTGAAAACAGAAAAACAGGTAGGTAATTTCTGGTTTAACTTTGTTCCACTGTGTATACATTTTTCTCCAAAACCGAAAAAAAAAAGTTTTAGTCTGATGTATGTAACGCATAAAAGGAGGCATTTCCAATCGTTAAATGATATATATTCTTGATCAGCGTCACCAGACGAATATTTTCGATCAGTGTAAGACCTATGAACATAAATCTTTCCGAATCGTCTTTTTTTATGTGCAGGCAGACAAAGCTCGAAGATTTTTATGATCGGATGACTATATCCTATATGGCAGCATACAAATGTTTGACTATTTTTCTGTTTCAGTAAACTTTTTTCGCTCAGTGAAAGTAAGTCTAGTTTGAAAATCTTGACGATTAGATGAATATGTCTTATAGCTGCTGTACAAATCGACTTATTATTGGGTTTCAGTTAACTTTTTTCGCTAATTTCAAATCTATGTATCAACATAATATTTTTCTCCAATATTTTTTTTTTTTTTTTTTTCTAAAATGATGCTGATCACTGTAGCTTATCAAAAACGGACTAGTGTATTCTCTTTCTACAAGGGTACATTACCTTCAGCTTGCTGAAGTTAGCTTTGCTTCTCATTTGTAATGTTATTACTCATTACTGAACTTAATTTAGTTTTTGTTTTAGTTTTACCATACATACAAATGACGTAAGTGATCGCAACACGTTCTTCACTGCGTCCTTGTTAAAAGTTTCTAGGGCGCACGAGGTGAACGATTTTGACCGATCTGATGATCTGAAAGCAAAAAACCTTTAACATTTATTTTTCTTATCCCCTTTGGCTATGGATAGAAACAAGCTTTTTCAAGCCTGTTTAAAACTTTTGGACGAAAATTTCAAAAAAAGCTTTTTTTAACATGTTTTCTATTAAAAACATTTCGGGTGGCGTTTTCAAAATTTGTTATGTACAACGCACTAGTTTTCATATGAAGAAACAAAATTTCGGGGGGTTTGAACCCCCGAAACCACTCCCTGGATCCGCGCCGGCCTTACCTCAAAAAACGGCTTTCGGAAAAATACGTTTAAGGCAAGGACCGTAACCATTATAAGTTTTATAAAATAACTCGCGTGGTAATGATTATATTTAAATTTTTATTTTTTTCTCAAAGATAATCATTATATTTGAGCAAAAAAATAAAACAAAAATTTAATCAATTTGTTTTATTAAAAAAAAAAAAAAATTTAAATAATAATAATGATAATGGGTCAGGCCATGTCAACTGTACCTAGTCATTTTTTGGAATTGAACAAAGCCTATAAAAATGTGTACCCTAGGACAGTAGGTACATTAAAACACTTTTAACAGTTTTTCGAAATTCCGCACCGTTTTCGATATTTTGTTAAAAATTATGTTAAAAAACTATTTTCTTTCACTTAAAAAAAATTTCGTCGATATATATCAAACCGTTCGAGAATTCTGAATTTTTCTCCAACATCTTTAAAAAAATGTTTTCGAACTTTGAAGCTCAAAATATCGAAAACGGTACGGAAAAACTGTTAAAAGAGTTTTAAGGTACTGTCCTAAGCTACACATTTTCATAGTTTTTTTTCGAATCAGAAAATTTTTTTCAAATTTTAGGTTCAGTTGACGTGGCCTGACCCTAATGCAATAAAAGGACGCTGAGCTTTACAGCTTCTGTGTTGAACTTTTCGCCAATATTTTTTTTATCCTTGGTAAGGGACCTCAGGACTACCCCCAGTTTCGCCAATATTGAATTAAAAAATAATATTTTTTTAAAGTAGGAATTTTTTAGAAAGTTGAAATTAAAACTGGGGGTAGTCCTGAGGTCCCTTACCGAGGATAAAAAACAATATTGGCGAAAAGATCAACACAGAATCTGTAATGCTCAGCGGCCTTTTATTTTGAGCGCATTTAAATAAAAAGCCATAATAATCAATATTTATTTAATTTTTTTTATAAAAAAAATGATTACATTTTTGTTTTATTTTTTTGCTCAAATATAATGATTCCACAGGCCGACAAAATTTCGACAACTTCATGTTGACTAAATGATGGTAGCCGATTCTTATAGGATTTTCGCCGTAGAATCCGATTCTGACCTTGAAAATATCCGATTGGCTCTAGTTTTCGAGCAACATGAGGTTAAAGGTGCCAAAAACTGATTTTTTTACACTTTTTGAACAGCTATAAATGGAAAAAGCGATGAAAGAAAATGGCCTATATAGGATTAAAAGAAAGCTTAGACATTACTCTTTAATCTCCAATATCAAAA
Source organism: Drosophila oshimai (assembly GCA_018150695.1). NCBI lineage: Eukaryota > Metazoa > Arthropoda > Insecta > Diptera > Drosophilidae > Drosophila > Drosophila oshimai. The sequence continues at coordinate 34,584 of JAECWM010000123.1, read as the reverse complement.
AAGTGCAAGTATTCAAGATATACTTTTTTACAAATTCGGAAATATTTTGCCTTTGATTTGATACAGTATATTCACATTACCCCAATCTCCCCTACACATAAACTGTTCCCAATCGCTTAAATTATCATGTATCCACTTTTTTGATATTGGATATTAAAGAGTAATGTCTAAGCTTTCTTTTAATCCTATATAGGCCATTTTCTTTATATATATTTTCAAGGTCAGAATCGGATTCTACGGCGAAAATCCTATAAGAATCGGCTACCATCATTTAGTCAAGAAAATTTTGTCGGCCTGTGTTATTTTTGAAGAGAAACGTAAACAAAATGAAATTTAAAAATCATAGCGGAAGTGCAAAGAGTGAACAAAAAGGATGATTTTGGTGTTAACCATTTTTATCTAGGTCTGTTGTAAGTTGATTATTATTTGCGATACTCGAAGAGTAAGCAAATACTGTAAACGTTAAAATGTCTGACTGTCCGTCCGTCCGTCTGTCCGTCCGTCCGTACAAACGTCGAGATCTCGGGAAATATAAGAGCTACAACCACCAAATTTTGCACACAGACTTCTATAAGCAAAGCGCAGATCAAGTTTGTTTAAAATCCTGACCACGCCCCTTTTTACGCCCACAAACCGCGAAACTCTGTGGTGTCCACATTTTTAATGCTAGAGAAAAGTGGCCATAACAAATGTTATTTGTATTTACTCAAATATCTAAAAATTTTGAAAATCTGGCCATTTTCAAGAAGTTGTGTATACAAGTGCGTAAACAATTTTTATTGCGCCCGAAAGTAGGCTAACCATTTTTTTTGAAGAGGGCGCTAAAAATTGATTGCGCTTGAAAGTAGGCTACACTTAAGCTGTTTTTAAAGAGGGCAATGAGTATCGCAAATCTTATAGTCGGGAAACCCGACTATAGCGTTCTTTCTTGTTTTGTTTAAAAAAATTTAAAAAAAAACATTATTTACGGTCCCTGGTTTAAAATTGAGTAAGCGAGACAGTCAGCTCTGATAAGGAAAAAATTGTTTTTGCGAACCTCTTTTGTTGTACATGTTCAACACATTCCAAAACATCAAAAAATTTTAATAAAAAAAAAAAAATTTTTGAAACTGTTACGTAGAAAGACCCCCTAACAAAGAAAATTTAATGGTTATTTTTGTTCAAATTGAAATAGCGCAAATACCAGAGGTGATGGTATAGTATGAGTATAGTGGGAAGGAATGCTTAAAATGCCTGTTTTACCATAATCAACTGCGGTTAGGCGTGCACAAAACTTCTGTTTGCCAGTGTCGTGAACGGGCAAAATTGAGGAATTTTTCATGATTTTTTTTAAAGTAAATTATCAAGCAATCATCGTGGCAATGCGGATGTATTTAAAGATGGTATCAGAGATAATACACAATTTTTTTTTGTAAGAAAAAAAATTTGCGGACTTATGGAGTAGGTAAAAAAGCGTCTCGATCTTTGAGTTTCCCGGCTATGGATAGTTGAGAGCTCGGAATTCGTGTCTGATATCAAAAAGCAAAATAAAATAAAATAAAACAAAATAAAATAAAAGAAACTGTGGTTTAAAAATTAAATACAGTTTGAACAGAAAGTGGTAATTTCCACCCCCATGAAAAATAGTGAAAACGACTTTTTGTACGAACATGTACATATGTTTAAATAGAAGATTAACTTATAATAAAAACAAAAATTTTTTGTTTTTTTGATTTAAGACACAAATTGCGAGCTCTAGACTGTTCATAGCCGTGAAACTTAAAGATCGGGACGATGTGTTACATACTCCACAAGTCCGCCATTTGATATATATTTATTTGCGATACTCGAAGAGTAAGCAAATACTGTAAACGACAAATTCTTGTCTTTTGATTTCCGACAAAATCGAGTCTCGATAAACCAAATTTACACAGACCTATAAGCAAAGCCAAAACAAAACCGACCACGTCCTACGCCCACAAACAAAACCAATCAAAAAGTGGCCCACAAATGTGTCGTAAAAAAACTAAAAAAATTTAAAACACCATTCAAAAATTTAACAAATGCGTAAAATTTTATGCAAAAGTATGCAAACCTATTTTTTAAGAGAGGGCGCTTAAAACTGAAAAAGTCCGAAAGGCCATTTGATATATATAAAAGCAAAACTATAGTCCCTTTTGTTTTCTTATAAAAAAAGGGTGTAATATTCCCGTCTGACCGTTTACATGTACATATAACCCCCTTTAAAACAATGATCATTAAAACATTTACGCTCTCCCAAATATTTCGGTCTTCGTTGTTAATACGTAGTTTAATTTCATTCTTATTTAAAAACGTATTGGGCAAACCATTTTGCACAAACAAGTGCACAACATAACGAAATTGCATGGGGGATTACAGTTGTTAACGTACACATGAGCCACATCTGCGTTCTTTGAATCCGCACACGACTATTATAAGCTTTGTCCAGGTCTATATAAATATTACCAATGGAAACCGCACGAAAAAGAAAAATCCCCTTTAAAATACCCGACAAAAAACACCCTTTAATGACTAATGACTTTAATGAAGCCAGTGGCTTAAAAAGTATATGGTGCGGGCGCTGTCCGCCTTTGTTTTGTTACCGACGACGCCTTTGGGAGTTTTAGGACGTAATTCCCAAACAAGTTGACATGCGACAAATGACAGAGTCCCATAGGTGTTGATTGTAGGTGGAAAGATGGTGTTTACAATGAGCAAAACTTGTACTATGTTTCTTTAAAGGTGCTTGTATTTATGTTTTTCTTCTGAATTCGGGACAAAATTAGTTTAAAGTCATTCATATTTTTTATTTCTTTCAGCGATTAGTTTTTTTTTTAACATACTTTTTCATAAATGTGTTTGTGTAGGGCAGTAGACATTATCTTAAAACCAGTCATTTACTGGCTTTTCTGGGATGTTACCCTGATTAGCTAGCCATGTCCCGAAGCCGATCGGTTCCAGATTAGAAACTGACAAAAAATTTTTGACTGGCGATATAGAGGGCAGGTGGTGTCCAGCGTTGGGGCTCGAATTTCGAGTAAAGTGCCCAAGTCTAGCCGCTTCATGTTCGGTTTTTTGAATCTCGGCCGCAGCAGCATGAGCAGCAGCGTGAGCAACTGCTGCCTTTGATGCTGCAAGTCGTTGTTGAATTGCCTCAGAGCGCTGAATAGCAGACGCAGCCTGAGACTTTTGCTTCAGTATAACGGCCTGCGTTTGCTTTTCCGTGGCTATGCGTTGCTGATTTAAAACATTCTCCTTCGCTGCCTGTAAATGCTGCTGTGCATTAACAACGTTGGCTAAGGCCTGCTTGGCCACTGAAATAGCGTTTGCCACTTCACTGGGTGTTGGCCCAAATCCAAACAATTGTCCACCACTCCAGCTGGGCCACCCTTGGTTCCAAAGGCCCCCATTGGAAAATTTTGCAACGTTTCCTGTGGCCCATGGAACATGGTCTTCCAAAACAAGACTCCTCTTTGGCAACGCTTTCAAACTGGATTCACAACAGGCATACACAGCTAGCACTATAAGTAGCATCAACTGCAGGATGGCAGGCCGGTATCTTGACGAAGACGATGTAAAGTGCATTTTACTAGTGGCAACCAACTTCTGTTGAACTACCTGGCTGATATCATTACTATTTATACCAAGCAATCGAGCTTTTTAGAAATAATTGGTCACGTCGAAGATTTTTTGAGGAAGACTTAACTTCGAATTAAAAAATGTTGTTGTACATGGTTAAAAGTGCTTCACTTCCAAAAACAGGAAATTAAAGAAACCTAAAATTGTATGAATTCAGATCATTTTCAAATTGCTGACTGTTTAAATATTTTTGACAAATTTTATAAATGAGATTTGTGCAGAAGGATCTATCACCAAGTATTAATCCCTTGGATAAGTGTTATTACTATCAACATATATATAACATATATATGGTGATATGGCTAAGTGAACTTTCCCAAATACAGCCTGGTAAAAAATATGTTTCTTACTTGTAATCAATATTTATAACTTAAAAATATTATTATTGTCACTATAATGATTGTTTGTGTCGTTGAAAATGTATAAATTACGCACAATGTAACTATACGACTGTACTTTTTGGGAAAGATAAGAAAAAGGTGTACCAACATCAACAGAAGTATTGTGAGATCACATATGTAACATATATGAATAACAAAAATTAAAAAAAAAAAACTTATGGTTCAATTTTCATATAACATTTTTAATATAATAGTTCTTAATCCCTAAACAAACATATTTAGTTAAAGTAAAATATATATCGTTTAACTTACTCATTAATCGAAATACATTTATTATTTGTTGTTTTTGTTATAGAAATTAATACTTATAATTTAAAAGAATTTTTTTGTTATAACCTAAAAATAGTATTTAAAATGTCCACATTTTTTTAACACAAGTTATTATTGTTACGCTGCCCAAAGCTGCCTATGGCAAACCACGTACCAATAGAGTTTAAAGAAAACACACACACACATGCTACAATTACATTTTTATAAAATAAATGATAGGTAGGTACATTAAAACGAATGACAGTTTTTTAAAAAAAATAATTGTGGGACAAGACATTCAAAATGCAAGCTTTCAAGCAACATTTTTTTCAGTGTACTCTCGAAGGTATTTACCGTCGGATAAACGAAGGGAAAACTTAATGAAAGTGCTTTGCTTTGCTTGGTTTTAACAGAAACGATGATCAACACAAAAGTGAAAGTGCAAAATTGTTTGTGTAATCGTTAAGGTTTGCTGAAACTTGTTGTTGTAATGTGAAGTTTGCGTCCTTAACTAAGAGCGCTTCCCTTAAAAAGGCAAAAAAATATTTATTTCAATGAACTCTATTCAAAATAAATCAATAAAACTAGAATTTTATTTTAAAAAAGGGAACTTTACTTAGACATAGGGGAGACCGAGGCTAGTTGGCACCTTTTTCACTTATGGTTTTTTTCAGGCTTTTTGACGTTTTTTAAAAAGAAGTGGTAGGCATCATAATACGAGATGAACATTCAGCTACATTTTCAAACCTACGGTTTTTTTCAAACCAATGAAAGCCGTTCTTTAAAAGTAATAAATCATTTTGTAAAGGCTATCAAAAAAACCAACTTCCTGCAAGTACGGGGAAAGTAAAAACCTTGTGCAGGGCAAGTTGGGACCCAAAAAAAATGACTTATTTATTATTACTTATTACTGTACTTTGTTTAGTATATTTATACGTCGATAAGGGATAAAACTATAAATTTCATTACGGATTCTTCGGTTCCTCTTTTTTTTTTTCTTTTTTAAGTTGTCATCTGCAAAACCAGTTTGGTAAATTTGAATTACACTTTACTACTCATTACTCTTTTACTCTTTTATATTCGTCGAAATATTCAGAACACTTCAATGAATTTTTTTGTGGGTTGGTATTCACAGTGCACATACACCATAAACAGATGGCAGCACTAGTGAAATTTGAAGCAATTAAAAATGCAGATTCCCAACTTGGTCTCCCCTACGTACTTAAACAACGTCCTTATATTGCGCCCAAGGGCCAAAATTCAAAAAATAGCCAGAACAAAAAATGTGCGAAAAGTAGCAAATTGTCTTTAAGATGTCTAAAATTCTTCTTCAACCAGATTTTACTGGAAATATAACGGGTCTTTCTAAAAATAAAATTGAAGTTGAATACACGCATCGCCAAAAATTTCACAACAAAATCAAACTTCAAAATGTTCTGTCTTATGGATTTTGAAGTGAAAGGTATTTGAGCCCTTGATTTTAAAGTGGTATAACACAGTGCTCTTGAAGCAGAAGCGGGGTTTTTGAAAGTGGATGGAAGATTTTTGAACGTAGAGTTTTCCTACATGAGCTCTAGTTTCAGAATTTTCAAACAGCGAAATCATACCTGATCCTATTTTAAAGTTAGAGTGTAAATTAGTGAGTAAATGTAATTTTTTACAAGACTAAATTACAACATAAAAAAAAAAACATTGAACCGGACCGAAAAAATTTTTCTGGTAGAGTTTGTTTTCTACATTAATAAAAAAATACAAAAACTAATACAAATTTTTTTTAGCGATTTTTTTTAAACGATTTTTTAAGTTTAAGATAAAAAATGTCAAAGGCCTTCATAAAAAAAAAAAAAAAAAAATCATGTCCAAATTTGAAAAATGTCAATTTTTTTTTTCAAAAATTTACTTTTTTTGTTGGCGAAAAATTCGAAAATTGAATTTTCGTATATTTCTGTCAAAAGTGCTCAGAAAGGCGGAAATTTCATATTTGGGGTAAATTTTTGTAACTTCATTCCATATTGGAGTAAAAAGCGATTGAAAATGTCAACTTTTTTAAATTAGTGAAACTTCAAAAATTTTTTTTTCGAAAACTCCGCGTAATACATTCGAACGAAAAAATACGTATCTAATATTTTTGGCTGCTGTAACGAAAAAAAAAAGTTTTTTGGAAAAACAAATTTTGGTGGCCGATTTTGCGTGGAATGCCCCATATATATTAAAAAAAAATTAATAAAATTAAAAATTAAGCCCTAGCAATAGCAATTGAAAGCAATAGGAAGTACGTCGCTACTCCTTTAGGCATTTAGGTGAAAAAACTTTTCGAACGGCGTAAGTCTCGGATTGTTGATATAGATTGCCGTGAAAAGATCGCGGAAAGTCGGCCAACGAACGTGACCGCATGTAAATACCTCGTTATCACACGGAGGCAGCCGAGAGCCAGAGGAAATATATTTCTGGGAAGGAACAGCTTGTGCTTGGGACGCCTGTGATATTAGATTCGCGAGCTGAGCGCTACATCTTTCATAGAAGTCGTAGTAGTAGTTTTAATTAGCCCGGAAAACAGGCAAGCCAACAGCAGCTCTCTGTCCTGCCGGCACCAGGCACCCAAAGCCTCTGTTATATTCTTTTAATATTGATCCCATAACGTGCGGAATTTCTCGCGGCGGCTTTCCAGCATGGACACGACCGGTGGTGCAGCCGCAGAAGTATTACTTCTAACCTTCAATTCTCTAAGTCGGTTCTAGACCTTAGAGAGTTTCTTTTAGTTTTGGGTGTGGGTGGCCGTAAGGAACTGCACGAAAGACTTGCAGAGTACTTTTAGCTGGTGAGAGTGGCCGTAAGAAACTGCTGGGAAGACTGACGGGACTTAGCTTCGGGTGTGGATGGCCGTAGGGAAGGGTTGAGAGTGATCACAGGTTTATTTTAAGGCACCTATTTGTCATCATTTCTATTGGGCATGCCAAAAACTACAAAACATTGCAAACATCTAAACATTGCATTGCATGCTTATTGAGAATGCTAAAGCCATGCTCGAAAAAATCAATAACTGTTCCTTGGTCTATCCGATTTTTTGTCGGTATTTTTATTACATTTGTTTTTTTTTTTTTCTTTGAAATGCAATGAAGTTTTGTTTTAACGTTTTTTACAAGTGCATCGTAGCACCAAGGCTAAAAGTTGGCATTGCATTGAGAGCCTTTCGAAGAAAAATGAATTTTATTTCATATGCGTTTTATGTTTTAAGTCTCCAAGTCCCTATGACTGTAAAATAAAACAGGAAGTTTCTTAACTTTAACTTAAAAAGTAAAGTTAGCTATGAGCTACGAAATTTGCTCATGCGCTCATATTTGAATGTTCTCGTGAAAAATAATTGGAATATTTTTGCAAAAAAGAAAATTGTCTCAGCAGAGAAGTGAACCGGGGACCTTTTGTATTGCAGCTGGAAAATCTACACCACTACACCAACTTTGATAATATTTCCAAAGTAAACTTGGAAGTTAAAGTGGAAAAAACATGTTAAGCTAGAGCGAGATCGAGAGCTGCGAACTGGCGCTGAGAGAATTCTGGAAACAAAAGAGAACGAGCACAGACCAAAAACGCGCCAAAATTTAAAATTGAAAGGCAAAGAGAGATTAGGCCGATAGGTTCTCTGTCACTTGCTTTCGATCCCCGAGCGATTGGCAACATTTCGCCTCTGTGCCGTTGATACCGTTTTTTTGTAGTTGATTTTCTGGAATGGTATATTAACTTAGGCTTGCCGAATTTATCTTTCCTTCTCTTTTTTTATATTGGTTGTATTAACTGCAACGGTTTAATTTTAATATGTTGCTCGGAACTAATTCATTTGTTAACCCTTCTGTGAGCAGAAGATACATACGTTGTTGAGCGAAAGACACATTTTTGTCCCACTACTTTTGAGTTGTTTTATCTTAAAAACTTTTGTTCCAAATGAATTGAAACTTCCAACTAATATTAATACTAAGAGGACTTACTAAGATCTTATTATTAAAAAAACAAGAAAGAACGCTATAGTCGGGTATTTTGCGATACTCATTGCCCACTTTAAAAAAAAGTGTAGCCTACTTTCGAGCGCAATACATTTTTAACGCCTTCTCTTAAAAAAAAAGTTTAGCCTACTTTCGAGCGCTATAAATTTTTACGCACTTGTATACACAATTTCTTGAATATGACCACATTTTCAAAATTTTTTAGATATTTGGGTAGATATTTTCAATACAAACAACATTTGTTAGGGCCACTTTTATCTAGCATTAAAAATGTGGACACCACATTTTTCCACAGAGACTTGTATAAGCAAAGCGCAGATCAAGTTTGTTTCAAAACCTGACCATGCCCCTCTGTACGCCCACAAACCGCTAAACTATGTGGTGTCCACATTTTCAATGTTTTCATTTTCTGTTGAAAATATCTACCCAGACATCTTAAAATTTATAAAATCTGGCCAGTTTTTTTGTGTATGCAAGTGCGTTAAAAATTTATTGTGCATTAAAGCTACTTATTAAGGCTTTTCTTTTTTTTTTTGTAAGAGGGCCAGCGACTTTTTTCTTGTTTTAGTTTTTTAGGAGAAAGATGAGTATCGCAAATCTGATAGTCGGAAAACCCGACTATAGCGTCCTCTCTTGTTTTTGTTTTAAGGTTAAGACAAAATAAAAAATTAAAAAAAAACTATTAAGAGTGACCGATGAATCTAAAAAGACTTAGTCTTATATCGTCGGGATATAAAAACGAATAAATTAAAAAAATTAAATAAGCTCTTGAGCTTGTTGACGGGTTAGTTTATTTGTTAAATTTAAATTTTTCTAGTAGTAGAAGTTAATGATTTATTTTTCAAAAAAAAGTATAATTCGCAATACCTGCTTTTGGGAAAAATCACCACAAAACTAGTTTAAAAGTATAAAAACGTGCAAAAATATGGTGCGCGCCATAATGTTTTTAAACCATCCTTTTTGGGTCATTCCTGTACCTGGCGATCATAAATGATTTGGGTAATGTGTGAAAACCACAATTACCCCTTTTTGGACTTTTTTAGTAATAATTAGTGGATAAAAACAAATGTATTTTTATAATAATAATAACTTTGATTTTTGTTCGCGCTTGCCGACGCTCACACTCACACACATATGTACTCACTTTAATATCATGGATTAATTTTTATTTTAAGTTTAAAACAAAATAAAAAATTAAAAAAAAAAGATTAAATGCCTGATCTTGCTGACGAGTTATTTTTTTTTACAAAATTAACTTTTTCTAGTAAGTTAATGATTTAATACTAGTTTTCTAGTTTATTTGTGGTATTTTTTATCCATCTACTATATAAAAATAAGGCGGTTTTCTTGCTGACCCTATAACTTCAGAACGCACGAACCGATTTCCACGGTTTTGCATTCGTTGGAAAGGTCTCGGGCTCCGTAAGGCTTACAGCAAAGAAAATTCAGGAAAAGTTTCAACAGAAAAGCGGGAAATTCTTTTTTTACATACAGCGCCACCTCAAATACTACAAACTAATATTTTAAGTAGGCTCAGTTAATTTCATGTGGACCATCCCCTGCTGAAGAATTCGCGGTTTCAACTTTTTTCTTTTCATCATTGATTGTCATAAAGGACCAATGTGGACCATCCTCTGCTGAAGAATTTGCGATTTCAACTTTTTTTTTCATCATTGATATTAAAGGTAAAGGATCAATGTGGACCATCCTCTGCTGACGAATTTGCGGTTTCAACTTTTTTTTGTCATCATTGATATTAATTTTTTTTTTTTTTTTTTTTTTTTTTTTTAAGTAAAGGACCAATGTGGACCATCCTCTGCTAAAGAACTCGCGGCTTCAACTTTTTTTGTCATCATTGATATTAAAAGTAAAGGACCAATGTGGACCATCCTCTGCTAAAGAATTCGCGATTTCAACTTTTTTTTGTCATCATTAATATTAAAAGTAAAGGATCAATGTGGACCATCCTCTGCTGAAGAATTCGCGGTTTCAACTTTTTTTTGTCATCATTGATATTAAAAGTAAAGGACCAATGTGGACCATCCTCTGCTGAAGAATTCGCGGCTTCAACTTTTTTTGTCATCATTGATATTAAAGGAAAAGGACCAATGTGGACAATCCTCTGCTGAAGAATTCGCGGTTTGAACTTTTTTTTGTCATCATTGATATTAAAGGAAAAGGACCAATGTGGTCCATTCTCTGCTGAAGAATTCGCGGTTTCAACTTTTTTTTGTCATTGTTCACGCCAAGTAGGCGCTCACTTTTGAGCGGCAGTGTCGAGCTGCAGTTTCTCCAGGTCTTCCATCTCGCTGGCTCGCACTGCTGGAAGTATCCCCGCTCTCCCGCTGGTAACGGCTTCTCCGCTCCTCCCTCTCTCCACCTCTTCCGCTTCGCTCTGAAGCAATCACGTTAAGCTACCCTTAGTTCCTATTTACAAGTGTCCAAATGAACTTACGCCGCACGTCGCGCAACCCCAAAGTTTTTTCGATATTCGCTTTTATTTCCACGGAGGAAATTCGCCTTCACCTAATCCTACATTCTACAATCTTGTGCCCTACGGAGAATAAGCCATCCCCATATTATGTGCCGGTCACAAAGTCAGTTTTTCGAACCCCATTTCAGTCTGTGTGATTTTGTCATATTCCAAGTCCGATTATTTCCGACATACGGCACTTAACTCGCAAATATTCCAATTCCCTTTTGTGCGTTTTCATATTCCTTCCTTTTATGCACTCACGAAAATTTATATTTCCATTGTTTTAAATATTTCTTACATCCAAGTTCCTTAATCCAGTGCTAAAATTTCTAAAAAAAAAAGTCTGCGCATATCCGTTTAAATAAAGAAACAGAAAATTATATTTCCAAAATTACAAAAGTGTGTTTTTAAATATTTGTAACAAGCCACAGTGCTAAAATTTAAGGCATACTTTTTCTTTCACTGTGTTCCACCGCTTGCATTTATTTACACATTAAAAACTTCAAATACAGCCCACTTCGCTAATTTTCCGCAAACAAATATTTCAATATGTTCGAAAATAAATACTTTGTCAAATTCCTACGCCGGCAAGACTGTTTGACAAACAAACGCATAAAATTATACATACATACATTATTCTCTGCAACTCCGTGCATACGTACTCCCGCTACCCCAAGTGCAATCATACATCTGCATACACATATATACAAACATATATTTCTCCTCTATTCCGAGCGAAGACATTTAAATACATATAGACACCGCTGCAGCTCCGTCAAACATACGGACATACACACATAAACTTTCTGTCTCCAACCGTTTTGCATACGCAGCGCACAGTGGTTCAAAGGCGCGTGATAAATAAAATCGAAAAAACTCGTTCCGAAAAAAATGTAAATATTTTTTCAAATACTGCTCCTAAGATTCGAATATTAACAAAATCGAATATTTTTCCAGTGTGACCATAAATATTTTCCGGCTGACACTAAAATTAATTATTTAATTATTTTTGTTTTATTTCCCGAAGAAAAAAAAAAACAAACAAAGGATTTAAATATAACGATATCCATCCAGAATTATTAAGCCACTTAATCCCATATACTTTCCAGTGTGGCCGTATTTAATATACAGAATTCAATTGGTTCCTAAATTCCAAATTCTACAAATATTAATTAATATCGGTTTCCTGTCGGTCCACAAATACTCCGAACTTACAAACAAAGTGTGTCCGTATTTCCCAAAGCTTATATTTTCGTTTCTTTGCCTAAACATGCCTATTGAAAACAAGAAGAGCCTTTCTGCTTCACCTGCAGGCAAATCCAAATCCGCGCTTTCACCGCTGGCAGCTAAGCACAGCAAGAGCGTTTCCAAAATTGTGGTGAAGCCAGCTCCGCCGAAAACACCAAGTTCAAATACGGAGTTCGATTCTTCAGCACAGAAAATGGCTTCTACTGCGCCAACTGTTGCTCTAAACAAATTCATTGCCACAACTGATCGTCTGTGCCAGTTTGTGGCCAGCATCAGCGTTCCAGAAGCGTCAAGTCCATCTCCATACACGTGCCAGGTCCGTCGCGACCAAGTCCGGGCACTTTGGGACAAAGTTGAAAAAGAATACGAAGCTTGCTCCGAGGTAATTTCAGTTGGTGTTGAGTGTGCGGCAGACATCTTGCCTACTCTCCGGGCAAAACACGACTTCTGTTACTCAGTATACGAAAGGTGTGCCGCTCAGCTCGGAGAGCAAATTGAGAAGGCTCAAGTCCAGCCTGTTCCTACTCAAAACTCCATTTCGTCTGGCTGTCGGCTTCTCCATGTGATACGGAAGTTTTCTCGGGCGATTATCTTCGCTGGCCGACTTTCCGGGACGTTTTTACAGCCGTCTATATAGACAATCCAAGGCTGACTCCTGTTGAAAAGCTGTTCCATTTAAATGCCAAGAAGAGGGGCGAAGCTCATGCCATAGTTTCCAATTCGCCTCTCACCAACGATGGCTTCCGCTCAGCTTGGGACAACCTTACTGAGCGTTTTTTTTTTTTTTTTTTTTTTTTTTTTTTTTTTTTTTTTTTTTTTTTTTTTTTTTTTTTTTTTTTTTTTTTTTTTTTTTTTTTTTTTTTTTTTTTTTTTTTTTTTTTTTTTTTTTTTTTTTTTTTTTTTTTTTTTTTTTTTTTTTTTTTTTTTTTTTTTTTTTTTTTTTTTTTTTTTTTTTTTTTTTTTTTTTTTTTTTTTTTTTTTTTTTTTTTTTTTTTTTTTTTTTTTTTTTTTTTTTTTTTTTTTTTTTTTTTTTTTTTTTTTTATTTTTTTTTTTTTTTTTTTTTTTTTTTTCGAAAATAAGCGATCCCTGGTAAACAGCCAACCGAAAAAGTTGTTCAATTTACAATCCATAGCGCAAGAGTCTGCGTCGTCCTTGAAGGAGCTTCAAAATATCATCCAATGTTGTTTAACTTCGTTAAAAATGTCCGGCATCACAACAGAGACTTGAAACTGTCTTCTTGTTTATCTATGCTCCACAAAGCTTTCAATGCTAACACTCTCATTATGGGAGCAATCCGTTAAAAATAAGACTGAAATTCCACGCTTCCTACAGATGGACTTAAACGATCGGTCATCCTATATCCAAAAGAAACAGTTGTGCCTAAATTGCTTTGCAAAAGGCCATACACTTCAGAATTGCTCCAGCGCTAATAGCTGTTCCACTTGCCGTAGTCGACATCAAACGTTGTTGCATCCAAGCAACTCTTTCTCCAGTGTACCGATCTATCCTGATCCTCCAAGGCAAACATCCGCCACAATCCAAACTAAGATTTCCAACTTCTCTGCGCGAGTTTCCAACGCTCCCGATTCGCTTAATTATTGTGTTCCATATCCCGCCGCGTTAAGCAGTTCCCGAGGTATTTTATCCTACCAATGCCGAGTCTGTCAGGGGAATCATCCACTAAGAAAATGCCACCGTTTCCTGCGGCTAAGCGCAGAGGCAAGGCTCCAGGCAGTATACAACAACAGGTACTGCGCCAATTTTTTGGCCCGCGAACATTCCGCAGGATCGTGTCGAAGTGGCGACCGTTGCCAGACGTGTGGACAGGACTACCACACTCTGCTGCATATCCACGAGCGCTCAGCGTATCCAACGCTTTCCGGAGCACAAATTTTCTGATGTTCTTGCTATGCTTCACGCCAAGTAGGCGCTCACTTTTGAGCGGGAGTGTCGAGCTGCAGTTTCTCCAGATCTTCCATCTCGCTCGCTCGCACTGCTGGGAGTATCCTCGCTCTCCCGCTGGTAACGGCTTCTCCGCTCCTCCCTCTCTCCACCTTTTCCGCTTTGCTCTGAAGCAATTACGTTAAGCTAGCCTTAGTTAGTTCCTAATTACAAGTGTCCAAATAAACTTACGCCGCTCGTCGCGCAACCCCAACGATTTTTCGATATTCGCTTTTATTTCCACGGGGGAAATTCGCCTCCACCTCATCCTACATTCTATAATCTTGTGCCCTACGGAGAATAAGCCATCCCACTCCAACAGTCATCATTGATAATAAAAGTAAAGGACCAATGGGGACCATCCTCTGCTGAAGAATTCGCGGTTTCAAATTTTTTTGTCATCATTGATATTAAAAGTAAAATATCAATGTGGGCCATCCTCTGCTGAAGAATTCGCGGTTTCAACTTTTTTTTGTCATCATTGATTATAATAAAAATAAGTCGGTTTCTTGCTGACGCTATAACTTCAGGTCTCTGGAAAGGTCTAGGGCTCCGTAAGGCTTATAGCAAAGAAAATTCAGGAAAAGTTTCAACAGAAAAGCGGGAAATTCTTTTTTTACGTATAGCGCCACCTCATGTACTACAAACAAATATTTTAAGTAGGCTCAGTTAATTTCATGTGGACCATCCTCTGCTGAAGAATTCGCGGTTTCAACTTTTTTCTTGTCATCATTGATTGTTATAAAGGACCAATGTGGATTATCCTCTGCTGAAGAATTCGCGGTTTCAACTTTTTTTTGTCATCATTGATAATAAAAGTAAAGGACCAATGTGAACCATCCTCTGCTGAAGAATTCGCGGTTTCAACTTTTTTTGTCATCATTGATATTAAAAGAAAAGGACCAATGTGGACCATCCTCTGCTGAAGAATTCGCGATTTCAACTTTTTTTTGTCATCATTCATATTAAAAGTAAAAGACCAATGTGGGCCATCCTCTGCTGAAGAATTTGCGGTTTCAACTTTGTTTTGTCATCATTGATATTAAAAGTAAAGGACCAATGTGGACCATCCTCTGCTGAAGAATTCGCGGTTTCAACTCGGGCTCGGGCTCCGTAAGCTTTATAGCAAAGGAAATTCAGGACAAATTTCAACAGAACAGCGGGAAAATTTTTTTTTTTACATACAGTGCCACCTCATGTACTACAAACCAATATTTTAAGTAGGCCCAGTTAATTTGATGTGACAAACCGGTATTGTGTTCTCTGTAAAATTGTGAAAAAATTCTGAAAAATTTAAAAAAATATGATGAAAATGTAGGTATTGGACCAATAACGACTATATGCCGTCATTGCAATGCGTTAAAGTTCAAAAGAGAAACAGCTGGATTGTGCTGCGCAAGTGGAAAAGTCAAACTGGATCTATTACTTACACCACAGCAGCCACTGAAACCATTGTTCGATGGAAGTGATCCCGATTTCAGCCATTTTCTTCAACACATCCTTGAATACAATAACTGCTTTCGCATGACTTCCTTTGGAGCTAATGTCATTCGAGAAGGCGGCTTCATGGCGACTTGCAAGGTAAAGATATAACACACATAACCAATCACTCACACCAACACAATGAATTGCAACACATAACAACTACTTATACACCACACACTACACCATCACACGATCAGAAGTTACACCGTATTCTTCAACAAATGATTGCTTGCAATTACAGATACAAGGACAAATATATCATTTCCATGGTTCAATGGTGCCAACATCAGACGAACCGCATCTATTTCTGCAAATATATTTAATTTCGTCGATGGTGGATCAGCTGAATGTGCGGTGCAATATACAGGAAACACAACAGTTAAAGAGACGAATTATTGAACAGTTGCAAGCATTTCTTCACGCTAATAATGCATAATATATAAAGCAAAGCCATCTGGTGGCGATACGGAGTTCGCCGGGTTTGCTAGATTTATATAAAATAAATTTAATTTTTTAACAATAATGGTTGTTTTTTTTATAGTTTTACCAAAGAAGGGTATGACGTATTTAACCATTTTGGAAAGCTTACTAAAAGCCCTATAACGAAGAACGTCTTGTTTTTCAATTGTTTGACTAGTTTGCGAATTGTACGTTATTAAATAATTAGTTCATTTTTTTTATAGGTAAAACTAAAAAAAAATATTTCAAGTGTAAACTAAGCTTAAAAATTGTAACTTTAATTTAATAAATGATAGCTAATCCGTATCCAATAAAAATTATCCAGTTCAAAGTATGCTGACTAAAGCTTTTTAAGATATACGCGGTTTAAACTAGATGCATAAAGATGTGTCTTCTGCTCAACAACTTAAACGAAACAACCAAACGAAAAAAAATTAATTAATGTGGCTTTTGTATAATTTTCAGATTAAACAAGAAAGAACGCTATAGTCGGGTTTCCCGACTATAAGATTTGCGATACTCATTGCCCTCTTTAAACACAGCTAGTTAGCCCCCTTCAAAAAAGTGTAGCCTACTTTCAAGCGCAAAAAAAAAAAAACCTCTTCCAAAAAAAAAAGTTTAGCCTACTTTCGGGCGCAATAAAAATTTTCAACGCTGTTGTATACACAATTTATTGAAAATGGCCAGATTTTCAAAATTTTTAGATATTTGGGTAGATATTTTCAATACAAACAACATTTATGAGGGCCACTTTTGTCTAGCATTAAAAATGTGGACATCACAAAGTTTCGCGGTTTGTGGGCGTAAAAAGGGGCGTGGTCAGGTTTTGAAACAAACTTGATCTGCGCCTTGCTTATAGAAGTCTGTGTGCAAAATTTTGTGGTTCTAGCTTTTATAGTTCCCGAGATCTCGATGTTTGTGCGGACCATCAGACGGACGGACGGACGGACGGACGGACGGACGGACGGACGGACGGACAGACAGACATTTCAACGTTTACAGTATTTGCTTACTCTTCGAGTATCGCAAATAAAAATTTTGTTAATGTGTTTTATTGTGCGGAAAAAGAGGACTCGCACTTTTTTAATTTTATATTTGTATTGTAACGAAGTGAATTCGCCAGTCTGCTCGCAACATAACTGTGAGGCTAGCTCAATATGTTAAAGGTTCGTCCCACCAAATGTATACAACGTGACCGCCCACGACCAATAAGAAACTCTTAGAATTCTTGGGTAGTGTACTCCACTGTTTAATAGTTACTCTTGATTCAGCTTCTGCAACGGCGTCGTCCTGTTGGCTGATCCCCCGGCGAGTCCTATCGATGGGCTCGCAGACTATGCTGCTCGGGGTCAAGGGATATTGTTCGCGTGTTTGTTTGGTGCACGCCCGGTTAACGCCTGCTTAACGCCCGGTTAACGCCTGGTTATATTCTCGGTTCTGTACGTTAAGATCAAACGCAAGGTTAAATACCAGCTTAAACGCCAGGTTATACTCCAGGGTAATGCCAGGTTAAACGCCAGGTCCCACACCTCACCTTCACTGACAAACTCTTGAATTTCCTCTCCTTTGCACTGCCCAGGTCCTGTTGATCCTTCGTCCTTGATCCTCGATCCTTGATCCTTGAAGCTCGATCCTTAATCTTCGATCCTTGATCCTAGATACTCGCGGCACTCGGTTTGTTCCTCACGGACTGGTTCGCTTCCACGCACTCGCTCTGTATCTTGCACTTGACTATCCTCCTTCCAGCGCGCCTGCGCCTTATAAAGACAGCTCATGTTCCGTTATTCCTGCTGCTTCCGTTCAAGTCACTGGGTCCAAGGTCCACCGAAGTCACGAAACTGGGTCCAAGGTACACCGACGTCCCTTTGGTCCACAGTGTCTCCTCTTTGCGGTCCGAAGTCCGCCACCTGCATCTCGCATCAGTGGCTGTTGCTTTGCGCATCCTAACGGTCTCTCTGCGCCTCCTCTACTGTTGCTAAGCGCATCTCCTACGCCGCTATTTGTGGGGAGTTTTTCAACTCCTCACAGGACATATGTAGTGTATTTGATGCTTCATGCCCACGAAGTTTCAATTCGTTCAATTCGCTCTAAACTTTCAAAGTGAACGGCCGTGTTTTTTTTCTGCGCTCCGATTTTTACTTGTTTATCGTGTAAACCCAACGGTGGGAATAAATAAAAACATATAAATCGCCTTTTTAATTAATATACCTTAATATTGAATTTATTCTATTCTGTGCATAACATTAAATTAACAATTTAAACTTTTAGTTTCTCTTGTGTTTTTGTTGTTGCGTTCTATTTTGTCTTTCTTTTGTGCTTTATCCGTCCCACGCAGGGCCAATCGTTGTAGTTGTTTTTGAATGCACATCAACTGCATTGCACTGCGCTCTTCTTAGCGCTCTTCTGCGAAACATCTTAGCGTGCTGTTATCTGCGCTCTTACGGTACTTTTAGCAGCTGGCTCACAAGTTTCGATTTTATTTTCATTTGGTACAGTGGTCCGATTAAGTAAAATTATGGACACATTTTTTGTCTGTGTTGATCAAAAATGCCAGAAGGCAATCAAGGCTGACCAGCCTAAAATGACTTGTTGGCTATGTGAAAAAATGGTGCACACCAAGTGCGCTGGTTTTACTGGCCGAACAAGTGATGACATAAGTAAGGGTAAAAATTTGCAGTTCTGTTGCGACGCCTGTCTCAAGGTTGCGAACGAGATGAAATTGTTCATGCGCCAAACTAAAGGCGGCTTAAAGGGGCTGATCACCTGTTTTGCCGGAGCTAGAGATAGTTTTTGCAAGGCAGATGATCTGCTCCAAGCTCTGGACACTCAATTTAATAGCACAAAACTATTAGAGGAGTCTCCAAAGCGCAAAAAAGCCGCTGGTGGTAGGCCAAAGGGGAACACCCCGCAGCCACCGTCAGGTGACCAGCAGAGCACTCCCGTGTATCAGCAGCCGAACTCAGCAACCGCTCAAATGTAGCTAAGATCGGCAGCAAAAAAAGATTCGGAACCCGATCAATCCACAGCGGACTGTATGCAAATAGGCGATCCTGAAAATTCCGATTTGTCCGTAGTGGTTTCACAGTTGGTGAATCCACCTAACCTAGTTAACATACCGCCACAAGGGAATATTGAGTCCGGACTACCGGGCATAGGTGGTTCTGCAGACGCACAGCCTGCACCACCTCAAAAAAAAAAATTGAATTTTTTTTATTATCTCATAAATTAATATAGAATCTCAAAAATATTTTCCCTAAGTTTTAAGTCGATCCGAATAATAGTTTCAGAGATACAGTCCTAATAATGTGCGCGCGCGAGGCCAAGTGCACTGCTTATAAAAATTTAAAATGCGTTTTTCTCAAAACTGTGTTTTCAAAGTCGGTCGTCAAGATTTCTCGGAAACTACTCAACCGATCCTAATGAAATTTTGCACAGGCCTTCGAGACATGATTATCTCGTAAATAAACGAAGAATTTTTTTTTCGTTGACAAAAACTATTTAAAAAAAAAAAAATGGTAAAAAATTTTATCAAAATTTGAATTTTTGTGCAAAAAAGTGTCCCAAAAATTCAAATTTCACTTTTTTTGGTTTTCCTTCGTTCACTTACGAGATTTAGGTTTGTACTAAAAGAAAAAATTTGGTTTCTTAATTTTAGATGATTCTGTCAGAAATTGTGCTGACAACGCGAAGTCACCTTTTTTCCGATGGGTCACCGGAAATGACGTCACAATTGCTGACCGCTGAACATTTTTTTTTATTTAATTTAAAAATTATTCTATTATATGTACACCAAGCTCAACAAAAAAAGGCGCAGTCTAAATATTCACATACTTGAATGTTTTTTTCCTTGGGGTTTTTATAAATGTTTTCCGAAGTGCACTGCTTATAAAAATTTAAAATGCGTTTTTCTCAAAACTGTGTTTTCAAAGTCGGTCGTCAAGATTTCTCGGAAACTACTCAACCGATCCTAATGAAATTTTGCACAGGCCTTCGAGACATGATTATCTCGTAAATAAACGAAGAATTTTTTTTTCGTTGACAAAAACTATTTAAAAAAAAAAAAAATGGTAAAAAATTTTATTAAAATTTGAATTTTTGTGCAAAAAAGTGTCCCAAAAATTCAAATTTCACTTTTTTTGGTTTTCCTTCGTTCACTTACGAGATTTAGGTTTGTACTAAAAGAAAAATTTGGTTTCTTAATTTTAGATGATTCTGTCAGAAATTGTGCTGACAACGCGAAGTCACCTTTTTTCCGATGGGTCACCGGAAATGACGTCACAATTGCTGACCGCTGAACATTTTTTTTATTTAATTTAAAAATTATTCTATTATATGTACACCAAGCTCAACAAAAAAAGGCGCAGTCTAAATATTCACATACTTGAATGTTTTTTTCCTTGGGGTTTTTATAAATGTTTTCCGAATTGCCCAATTATTTTTTTAAATTAATTAATGGATTATTTTTAAATAAAAGTGCATTGCATTTTTGATTTTATGAATGTTAGTTTTTTAGAAAAAGGTTTTTTTCCAGACCCTTATCAATTTTGGTGACTTTTCATTATTAAGACTAGTTCAAGAAAAAAAATTATAATAATTATAATAGTGCATATACTCAACAAATAATGATTTTTTTCCGAAAGTTTACTTAATTTTCTATAATCTTATATATATTTTGTATTAAAATAATGTTCATTTTGTTTTTTTAATTTAAATAAGTACTTTGATGTACGCCCTTTTGCTTTAATTACACAGCTATTAGGCATCGAATTGTACAAATCGCTAAAATATTCCTCAGTGATATCGTCGGACCATACATTTCTCTATCACATCCTCCAGTTCTATCATGGTTTAAGGCTTCCTTTTTTTATATTCGCTGCCGTAAGGGCCCAGACATTCTCTATTGGGTTGAGGTCAGGACTGTTTCCGGTTCAATTTAGGGACTTCATGTCAAATTCTTTCTTTCATTTTGATTTCTTCGTTAAAAAGAAGGTCAAAATTAAGTATAAGAATACTTAAATCATGTTTCTGTGATACAGTCCGTTTCAAATGGGCTGTCCGATAGGGATCAGTTATTAGTTCTAGGTGATTTCAACATACCTGGAGCTACGTGGTCCACAGATGAAAAATCAAATGTCTTACTACTTATGGCACAACATGACTTTATTGACGGCTTGCTTGACATATCTTTGAGTCAAGTAAACCATGTTCGGAACTCACTAGGCCGCTTACTGGATTTGTGCTTTGTCTCGAATCCTGAAGCCGTGTTTCTATCCAGGGTACCACCACTTACGCAACCTGAAGATCCATATCATCCTACTTTCGATGTGACAGTCGACACGGGTATCGTGATAGAAGAAAAATCAGAAAAGTCAACTAAACGAATACATTGTTTTCGTAAGGCAGACTTTTCTAGGCTTAATTACTTTATATCTGGCTTCAATTGGTCCGATCTCTACTCATGCAATAACATGGCTGATGCCATAAATATTTTTTATACTGCAATTAAATCATTTTTTAATACTTGTGTTCCGATGTACTATCCGTCAATCTCCAGTAAACCACCTTGGTTTAGTAAAGAGTTGTCACACCTAAGAAATGTTAAGTCCAGACTTTACAGGAAACATAAAGACTCCGGTTCTCAATCTGTTTTTTCAAAATATCTAAGTGCTCGGTCAAGGTTTACCGTGCTTAACGCGCAGTGCTATAAAAATTATTTAAATCGTTGTAACGTCAAGTTCTCGCAGGACCCGAAACAGTTTTATAACTTTGTTAACACCAAGCGTAAATCTACTTCTTATCCATCCTCGCTATATTTTGAAAACATGTCGGCTACCACAGATCAGGCAATAGCCGATCTTTATGCCCAGTTTTTTCAAACGACTTATACTACTTCAGCACATCCAATAGAGCCTTATTCTTATACCATGTCCACGTCGAACCCTATATTCAGACCTACTCTAAACGAAAGCTCTTTTTTTTTATTTGCGATACTCGAAGAGTAAGCAAATACTGTAAACGATCAAATGTCTGTCTGTCTGTCTGTCCGTCTGTCCGTCTGTCCGTCCGTCCGTACAAACGTCGAGATCTCGGGAACTATAAGAGCTAGAACCACCAAATTTTGCACACAAACTTGTATTAGCAAAGCGCAGATCAAGTTTGTTTCAAAACCTGACCACGCCCCCTTTTACGCCCACAAACCGCGAAACTCTGTGGTGTCCACATTTTTAATGCTAGAGAAAAGTGACCCTTATAAATGTTATTTGTATTGAAAATATCTACTCAAATATCTAAAAATTTTGAAAATCTGGCCATTTTCAAGAAATTGTGTATACAAGTGCGTAAAAAATTTGTATTGCGCCCGAAAGTAGGCTAACCAATTTTTTTGAAGAGGGCGCTAAAAATTGATTGCGCTTGAAAGTAGGCTACACTTAAGCTGTTTTTAAAGAGGGCAATGAGTATCGCAAATCTTTTAGTCGGGAAACCCGACTATAGCGTTCTTTCTTGTTGGATCTTCAACGTGTTAAGCCAGTTTACTCTCCAGGTCCCGACGGAATTCCTGGCTGCGTGCTTAGGAATTGCGCGGAAGCCCTATGCAAAACCCTACTCAAATTGTTCACCTTATCTTTAGAAACCTCCCAATTTCCCCTTATTTGGAAGGAGTCATTTGTTATTCCTCTCCACAAAAAAAGGTAAGAAATTGGATGCCAGCAATTATAGAGGTATCTCTAAGTGGTCGGCTGTTCCCAAACTTTTCGAAAACGTCATTACTCCTCATTTGCAGCACCTTTGTAGGTCAGTTATATCTCCGTGTCAACACGGATTTATGAAAAGAAGATCAACAACTACAAACCTTTTGGAGCTCACCTCATTCATTATAAAGGGCTTTAAAATTAGCTTTCAAACAGATGTCATTTACACTGACTTTAGTAAAACATTTGACTCTGTAAATCACTCACTTTTAATTCGGAAACTTGACTTGTTAGGATTTCTAGTTGATCTTCTTAGATAGATTTCAAGCTATCTAAATGGCAGGACAAAAAGAGTCCTATTTTTTAATGATCTCCTCTAAATTATAAATCATTCTCGCGTACTTATGTACGCAGGTAAGTTATGCCTGCAGTATAATTATGTTTCCAGCCATTCCGACTTACAATCCGATCTGACTAGCTTTCATAACTGGTGCCGTGATAATTTACTAAATTTAAACGGGTCTAAGTGCAAGCTGATGAATTTTTGCTGAGTCAATCCAAAACTTGCAACTTACTCACTAAGTGGGAAATCTTTGGATAGAATAACTATGGTTGACGATCTTGGCGTCCTTTTGGACCCAAAACTTAAGTTTACTGATCACATTTCGTCCATGGTTAATAAAGCCGGGGGAGTGCTTGGTTTCATTAAAAGATGGTCGAAGGAATTTGACGATCCCTACGTCACTAAGACCTTATTTACTTCGCTAGTCCGTCCGATTCTGGAGTATGGGTCTCCCGTCTGGAGTCCCCAATACGGAGTACATATAAATCGCATTGAATCTGTACAGAAAAACTTTTTAATTTTTGCTATACGGCGCCTCAACTGGGATGCAAACCTTAACTTACCTTCTTATTCTAGCAGATTACTTTTAATTAATTTACCCTCCCTAGCTAACCGTAGAACGATGAAAAAAAATGTTGTACATTAATAAGCACAAAGGAAAATCGGTTTATGATAGCCGCACGCACAAACGAAAATTTGAAAATAAATTGAGGACTAATTGTCGCTATGTCGGATTCAAATTGGACTTTGGTTTTTGCCATGGAACTCGTGCAGAAAATCAAACAAAATGATGCGTTCGAATGGCTGACTTCAGACCGGCAATTAAATGCATAAGTTTCGTACTTAATAAGGCATTGAAAAAAAAAAAACGATGAAAATACCCCCCGGAAAAATTCCAAAGAGCGATGGAGCCCACAAAAAAAGGACACGGGAAAAATCCTGGGTCGAACGGATCAAAAAGTAAACGGCGGGGGTCATTTATATGGAGGCAGCATGGTTACAAAGGGGAAAAGCTGGACTGGCGCTCTGAAGGAAAGAGTAAACACTCGGCGGAACGCGCTCGAAAATGGAGACGAAGGACAAACTGTTTCTAGAAATAGCGCGGATCGGCGGGCGTTTATTTATGGACTGACAATTTTGAACTAACTTATCTAACTTACTTAGCTTATTCTTAGCGCCCGAGTGCGCGGTGGAGACCTCACGGGAGCGTGGAGACCGAGCGCAAGAGCAGCGAGCGCAAGAGGTTGGAAAACTACCGCCAGGGCGAGAGCGGATGGCCGGGAACACCGGATGTTCAAAGTCTGAACTGTCTCTAACAGTCAACCGACGGTTTTCGCGTACTTATTTCTTTACTGCATTGACGTGTTGGTCATCTGTTGCCGTCGATGGTCGTTCGGTCATTCTGCAAACAAATATTGGCTCTGCTCAATTAAATCAAACATTGTAAAATAAAATTCACTCTTGGTCGTTTGGTAAACACAAGCGTAAATATATTACCAGTTCTTATTAACAGCCCTGCATAACTAGCCCAAAATGTTAGACCAGCGAGGCTTAAATTGAAAATTCTCCTCACTTGATGCACACAGTATTCCCTTGAAAACCATTTCGATTGCATTCAAACCGAGAATGCCAAAGATGTTCGCGGTCTGTGGGCGTGGGGTATTTCATAGTCTGTGTGCAAAATATGTTGGCTTAAGCTCTTATAGTTTCCGAGATCTCAACGTTTGTATGGAAAGACGGACAGACAGACATTTCCAACGTTTACAGTGTTCTCCTCTATTCTGTGAGTAACGAGAATAAAACAAGAAAGAACACTATAGTTGAACGACCATTAGATTCTCGTTACTCAGTTAAATAAAAACTCCCCTTATTGTTTTGTACTGAAACAAAAGTCTGGCAGCGTCACCTAGCTGATGAAATAGCACGAGCAACTATCTACGCGCAAATCTCGGCGTCTGGATTCAATATAAGCTTTTATGTACAATTTAACTTAAATAAACAATTTGGCACTTTGACCAGCCAAAGTGGTGACCCGACAACCATAAAAGTGTTTAAACTTTAAGCTACATGTTAAGTTTTCTTGATTTTTTAAATATTTTGCACACACACACACGCAAAAGTTTAAAATCACTAATCTGCGCACTACATGCGAAGACGGAAATACGATTTACGAAGTCTAAAAGGAAGACGCCTTACTTTTCACGAGGATGCTGAGCCGTTGGATTCGCCCGACGCCATGCCGGACACCAATGCAGATGTAGTGGCCCAGATCCGAGACCTCCAGCAGCAACATGAGGCTCTTCGGGCAAGCGTACCTGCATACAGAGATGAGATGCCACCGCGCACGCACACACGCAGAACTGTACATTTGCCAAAATTTGCGCATAACAACCCACACCTATGGTTTGCCCAAGTAGAGCGCTCATTTAGTTGGCACCAGATAGTCGACGACACCGATATAAACAAGTATGTAGCAATAAAACATCGCTTACTACAAAAGTTTGCAGAATCTCCAGAATCAAAACTGCGCCAACTACTACAGGGTGGAGGTGCCACTGGTTAAAAGCCTTTTAAAATCCTGGTCAACATGCAACGTCTAGCTCCGGACCCCGGAAGCGAGAACATTATCCTTACCCTGTTTCTGGCCGAGATGCCAGCAATTATTCGTCCACTACTAACAGTCTGGGAAGAAACCGATATGGATAAGTTTGCTAAATTCGCAGGCCGTTCACGCAGTTCATCGCGTGGCCGCACTCAAACTAAAAATTCTGATCAGCAAATTTTCTGGACCACAGAAGGTCCTCTGTTTTGGCGAAAGTGCAAGAAAGTGCTTTTCACCATGTGCCCGCTCCTCGTCGTTAAACTAAAAAAGCTATCGCATGACACGCTGGTCAGCGGCAGCCAGAATATTACCAGCGAGACAACAGTTCAGTCAGTTGTTCCTCAGGAGCAGCGCCTGCACGTCATCGATCGCATATCCCACATCCGATTCCTTATTGCTTCGGGATCTGTGGTTTCAGTGATACCACACACGTTGATTAAACAAAAAACCACCCAAAGCGATTTGACATTGTAGGCAGCAAACCAGACGATCATTCACACCTATGAAAAGTACGTCACTCAGCTAAACTTGGATCTCCGTCGCAACTTAAACTAGCAGTTCATCATCGCCGACGTGCACACTGCCATCATTGGGGCAGACTTCTTATCGAAATTCAATCTCCTCATCGATCTCATGAGCCAACGACTAATCGACTCAATCACTAACCTCTCAACACCCGCATGCCTGGCACAGGCGAAGCAAATATCCGTTTCCACAGTGCAGAGTATGTCCAAGTTTCGAGAACTCCTCAATAAATTTGTCGACGTTACAAGGCCGTCGATTAAGGCAACCAGGCACCACAACGTATGCTACTATATCGAAACACAAGGAATGGCAGTCGCGGACAGGCCACGACGCTTATCCGGCGAAAAGCTTGCAACTGCCAAAGAGGAGATTAACTTTCTAATCGAGCAAGGCATATGCCGACCATTAAAATAGTCCCTGGTCCAGTCCACTACACATGGTGACTAAAAAAGACGGCGGCTGGCGGGCATGAGGATATTACCGTAAGCCTAACTCAATTACAGTACCCACATTCACGATTTAACCGAGCAACTGCATGGGAAGAACATTTTTCCAACGCTCGATTTGGTGAAAGCGTTCTACCGAATTTCCATGGCAGAAAGCGACATTAAAAAAACAGCCGTATGCACACCGGCCGGACTCATTGAATTCCAGTACATGCTTTCGGGTTAAAAATCGCGACCCAAACATTCCAACGCTTTATGGACAACATTTTCCGTGGCATGGATTTTGTGTATTGCTACATCGACCATATACTCAAAATGTCGGAGTCCATCGCCGAACATGAAAAACATCTTCGGGCTGTTTTGAAAGTCCTTCAGAATAATGGCCTTAGCATCAACCTGAGCAGATGTCAGCTTGCACAAGCGCAAGTTAATTTTCTCAGCTACACGATCAACAAACACGGCATTTAACCACCGGTCGAACGAATTGTTGCCATCCTCAATTATGCACTTCCTGATACTATCAACCAACTGGGTCGTTTTTTAGGCGTCATAAACTTCTGTCGTAGGTGTTTAGCCCAATAATCACACCGACAAGCACCCCTGTCCGAGTTGCTAAGAGATGTTAAGAAGAACGACCAACGTAAAATCGTCACAGCACTCGAAGCTTGCAAAAACAGTGTAGCAGATGCTGCGCTTTTGTCTTTTCCTGCACCAAAATCTTCAGGTGGTTTGTGACGGCTTGGATTTCGCAATTGTGGCCGTGTTAGAGCAGCGCGTAGACGAAAAGTGGCGACCGCTGGGATTTTTCTTCAAGAAGATGAGCAGCACTGAGAAAAATTACTCTACCTACGACCGAGAACTGCTTCCCATATTCGAGTTTATCAAATACTTCTAACACCTCATAGTTGCAGACGCATTTTCAAGACTGCGTTCAATAACAACGCCAATAGCAATCAGCTTGTCACAAATTGAAGAGGAACAAGCATCGGATCCTGATCTAGCACGCCTTTTGCAAGGACCTACATATTTAAAACTCCAAAGACTCAGTTTTGATGACAATATCTCACTCTACTGCGATGTATCTACAGGAAGCGTTCGTCCCTATGTACCATAATTGCGACATAATGTTTTTGCGTGTATTCACAGTTTGTCACATCCAAGTGGCTGAGCAACAGTCCGTCAAGTACGACAGAAGTTTGTGTGGCCTATAATGAATAAAGACGTTGTCGAATGGTGCAGAACTTGTCTTCCTTGCCAACGCTCAAAGATTCACAAACACAACCATATCTCTCCAGAAAAGATCGATGTTCCAAACGGAAGTTTTGACCATGTTCACCTAGATATTGTTGTGCTGCCATTGCAACAGAATGTTCGGTACTGTCTGACAATAATTGGTAGACTTTCGCGATGGCCAGAAGCGGTGCCACTCTTTAACATTGCTGCTGAGACGATAGCCACTGCGTTCTTGACTCAATGGGTTTCTCGGCTTGGAGATTATTACAATCATGGATCTCAATTTGAATCTGCAGTTTTCAAGCAACTGGCGAATCTCATTGTAAGTAAGCACTTACATACTACGGCCTACCATCCACAGTCAAACGGACTTATAGAAAAATGGCACAGATCCTTAAAATCATCCTTAATGTG
Organism: Drosophila oshimai; assembly: GCA_018150695.1. Lineage (NCBI taxonomy): Eukaryota > Metazoa > Arthropoda > Insecta > Diptera > Drosophilidae > Drosophila > Drosophila oshimai. The sequence continues at coordinate 6,435 of JAECWM010000123.1, read as the reverse complement.
CAACAATGGAACCCCTTGGCCACAGTTACTACCAACGCACATAGGGAAATTTTGAGCATTTGGGGTGACAAAATTATTTTATTGTTTCTTTTGGTAGTAAGCCCGATATAATATGCATATTTGATACTTTAACTATTCTGACCTAAGATTTGCAAGCGTATTGGTTCTTAGAAGGTGTTGAGCGCAGCGGCAAACCACTCCAACTAAAGAGAGAGATTCAGAATCACTCATGTCTAAGCGGCCCTTCTTATCTCTCTATTATTTGGAGTATTCATTCTCAGACCACCTCTCAGCGCCTACGGTCCGTCGTCAGCGCGTACATTTACTCTTGTTGTTGTTGATTGCAAGCTGCGGTGTTCGCAAAGCCCGTAGCCCTTGCATACATATAAACATTAATAAACTGAAGTATTGAATTTATCTCGCCTTGTGATTTGTTTTTAAAATAGCTAACAAAAAGGCTTGTTAGCTCAACATTTGGAGGCCCCGACGAGATCTTTAAATTCAAGTTTGTTAAAATTCGTTTGTGCAAAAGAAACAGTGCACAAAGAAGACAAAAATCCCGTGTAAACAACAGTTACATTAGGCTGGTTCCGCTTTAAGCTGGTCCTAATAAAATATTATATGTTATATAATTGCATAAATATCGGCATATTTTGCAAGGGCTTATATACATATAGTGCAGTGTTTATTTGTTTCGTATCATAATTCGGCAACTCACTGTGCCTCGCCAACTGTAATTGCGTGCCGTTACAACAAAAACAATAGGCTTCTGACAATTGTAACGGTAAACTCGCGTGTTTTGCATTGCGTTTTGTGTTGCTTTATACAGTTACATACACGCAGATGACCGATTCCGACCAAAGCGACACAGTGGTGGGCGATAATATTATGGCTACTGAAAATAGAGTGCAGTTTTTGAGGTGTAAGGCCGAATCGGTGTACAATAGCTTAAAGCGCCTGGACATTTCGCTAGCTAAGGACAAGATTTGCATGTTTGGGTCCGCGGAGTTGACAGTTCGGCTAGAACTTCTGGACCATACTCAAGCCTCCTTCAGGCTTGCCCACAGTGCTTTGGAGGAGCTAGATTATTCGGAAATCGGCAGTGAGCTTAGCGATAATTTTGAAACGCTCATGGTAACGGTCAAGTCACGGCTGAGGATGCAACTTGACAACCACCAGCTTCGCATGCCAACATCTTCCACCATGCATCTTGATCCCAGCCTGGATCATTCAGCTGTCATGGTTGATCGAGCGCATAGGATTCGTCTTCCCGAAGTAAAGCTGCCTACATTCTCCAGTGGATACACCGAATACGCTGACTTCCTCTCCATGTTTACCTCAGTGATAGATAAGGACCCCTACTTGGCTGACATAGAAAAGCTTCAACATTTGCGGTCATGCTTAGCTGGAGCTGCGTTGGAGTCGGTTCGCTCATTAGAAATATCTGGTGCCAATTATCGTGTGGCACTGGACATCCTAAATAAGCGCTTTAATAATAAACGTCTTGTTTTCCAGGCACACATCAAGGAAATTCTTGGGCTCAAGAGGCTCGAGTCTGCGTCTGCTGTGGCATTGAGAGACTTTTCGGACAAAATCATTGGGCATATGCGAGCGCTTCAGGCCTTGGGAGATTTAAAGCAAATCTCGGGCTGCATGGTTGTATACATGATTGTGCAAAAATTGGATGCAGCAACCCAAGCTAACTGGGAGGAAAGCTTGTCAGTGGATAGGATTCCAAGCGAGGAGGATTTGCTCTCGTATCTTGAAAAGCGATGCCAGAAACTGGAGAGCGTTCAGCATGCCATGGCGTCTAACATGGCCCATGATCAGGCAGCTCCAAGGCCTGCCAGAAGGACGTTACTTGGTGCCCAGGTAAGCCAGAGTAACTGCGTCTTTTGTGATGCACCTGGTCACGGAATATACTCCTGTGGTTCCTTCGCCGGCCTGTCTCCTAGTCTTCGGCAACGGGAAGTAAAAAGACTTTCCTTGTGCTTCAATTGCCTAAAGATGGGGCACCACACTCGCACTTGCAACTCCGGCAATTGCCGCACATGCGGTGGAAAGCACCACACGCTGCTCCATCTACGCCCTGATGATTCACCATTGCAAATTCCTGCTCTTCAAGTAAATGCCTCATGTTTTCCCGCACCCTCGCCACCATCTGCGTCTCTTGCAGCCCAAGGATTTCATTCTGATGTTGTGCTCTTGGCCACCGCTATAGTTCTTGTAAAGAACAGAGCCGGTTCCCTGATTCCTTGCCGAGTCCTACTAGATTCTGGATCTCAACTACACCTAATTACATCTCGCTTCGCCCAGGAGCTGCAGTTAAGGAAATATCGGTCAGCAGCAACTGAAACTGGCCTTGGTGATACAGCTGTTTCTTCGGAAGGATCTACAGTCAACATCTGCCTCCAGTCACGTTCTTCAGAATACTCTGCTGCTCTAACAGCTCTTGTTGTGCCAACGATTACGGATAGTCTGCCTAGCTACATCATTGATATCGCTGATTGGAATATGCCGTCTAACATACAGTTAGCTGATCCTGCATTCAACTGTCCGCAGCGCGTTGACCTGCTTCTTGGTGCTAGTCTATTTTATGACCTATTATGCGTGGGCCAAATTAAGCTGGTTCATGGATTGCCTCTACTGCAAAAGACTCGTCTTGGCTGGATCGTGACTGGCGGAGGAGCAGGAGCCAACAATCCGGCCACCGCACAGACTGTTTCCAGCAGCTCACAAACGGGCACAATACGGCAGCGCACAATCAGCGGCACCCAGACGGTGGCCACGGCCGTGGGCAATCTAGCCACCATGTCCCAGCAACAACCAGTTCAGCAGCCATCACTGGCCACCGCCCAAACGCCTCCGTCGTCCGTGGTGGTCAACACTATCCCAGTGGGTGGAACCACACCACCGCAGAGACAATCGGGCAATGCTACGCCACGCTTGAAGGTGGAGGATGCTTTGAGCTACCTGGACCAGGCGAAGTACCAGTATGCGGACCAGCCGCAGATCTACAACAATTTCCTCGACATCATGAAGGAGTTCAAGTCGCACTGCATCGACACACCCGGTGTGATTGAGCGCGTCTCCACGCTCTTCAAGGGGCACACGGAGCTAATCTACGGATTCAACATGTTCCTGCCGCCGGAATACAAGATCGAGATACATTCCGATGCCCTCGGGTGCTCGGTGCCGGTGGTTTCGATGCCCTCGCCCCCGGGAGCACCGTCGAGCACGGGAACAGTGCACATGCTCACCGGTAGCAGTCCAATGTCGGCTGCCGGACATATCGCCATCAAGACGACCAACGCGGCAACTTTATCGTCTGCATCTGGAGCAGTGGCTGCAGCAGCAGCTGTGGCCCAGATTCAATCCGCTGGTGCTGTGAATCTAATGACCCACGGTGGAGCGTCTTTAACACAGACCACGATCCATGCCTTGCAGCAGCAGGCGACACCACCGCAGTCGCAATCGCCAGGTCACGTCCACGTGGGTGTAGCTAACTCTCCGGCACCAGCTGCCGTAGTTCCCGGCCAACAGCCACCAGGCATCTCCGTATCAGCGCACAACGTGCCGCAGAACTACTCGAGGGACCGAGAAAGGGCCACCATAACGCCCACGGGCCAGGTGGCTGGAGCAGCGTCCACCGCGAATGCAGCTGCTAGCCAAACGCTTAGTTTTGATGAGCTTCGCACTCTGGTTTGTCAGATCGCGTCAATCATTAATTCTCGCCCCTTGCAACCCATTTCAGAGAATCCAGATGACCTCGATGTTTTGACACCTGCGCACCTACTTTTTGGTGGCCCTCCTACTACTATTATTGAGCCCGATCTATCCAAGCTCAATTATAACCGATTGGATGGCTGGCAGCGTGTAACATACTTGCAGCAACTATTCTGGTCCCGATGGCAGAAGGAGTACCTCACTCTTCTGCAACAACGCACCAAATGGCGGTCTCCTGAGCGAGGGCTGAAAGTCAACGACGTAGTTCTGGTAAAGGATAAAAATCTACCTCTCATGCGTTGGCCCTTAGCTAGGGTGAGCGCACTTATTCCTGGACGAGATGGCGTTTGCCGAGTAGCTGATCTGAAGACCTCCACGGGTGACATCAGGAGAGCCGTCAACAAGTTGTGCCCGCTGCCCATCAATGATGAAGTTGAAAGACAGGCTTCCAACGGGGGGAGTATGTTGAGCGCAGCGGCAAACCACTCCAACTAAAGAGAGAGATTCAGAATCACTCATGTCTAAGCGGCCCTTCTTATCTCTCTATTATTTGGAGTATTCATTCTCAGACCACCTCTCAGCGCCTACGGTCCGTCGTCAGCGCGTACATTGACTCTTGTTGTTGTTGATTGCAAGCTGCGGTGTTCGCAAAGCCCGTAGCCCTTGCATACATATAAACATTAATAAACTGAAGTATTGAATTTATCTCGCCTTGTGATTTGTTTTTAAAATAGCTAACAAAAAGGCTTGTTAGCTCAACAGAAGGTAAGACGCCAATATCTCGAAAACTAGACCCAATACAAACAAACGGATTACAGATTTGAGATCAGGGCACCAATGTACTTTACGAACTGTTCTCCTCTTTACTTTTATCATCGCGAAAGAAGCTTTTTGCCCAATAATATATTACAGAAATAAAACTATGCTTACTTATTCACACAACTTTTGCACCTAATTTTCTCGCAAAGTGGAGCAAGGTGGACCTTAATTTTTTTTTTACAGCTTGCTGGGTTAATTATCAATCGATTGTCATAGAAAGAATAGCTTGGACGAACTTGGAAAGGTATTATTTTCACTAATGAAGTAGAAAAAATAAAGGAAAAAAAGGGTGTATCTTTGACGGCCTATAGCTAGTGAACATGTAGACATTAAAGGTAGTTTTTTTAAAATACTATAAAACAAAAGTCTGTATTTTCAAAATCCATCACTTTCATTTTTTTTTTAACTTAAAAAAACAAATAACACCACTTTTAATAGTTGTATTTTTAGAATTGCCTACATCGATTACTCGTAGATCAAGTTTCGGCTGGCTCGCAGGGACGCACCGGCGCACTTTTAGAAATTAAGTTAGTACCTTTTGTTCGTTTGGGTGTCTATTTTTTTTAGAAGTGATTAGTTTCCTCATTGGTCAACTTAAAAAAAAAACTTTTGTCGCCCTAAATGTTCAAAATTTCCCTATGTGCAACGGTACTGCTTGGACTTCGCACCTGTTTCAAGGAGGACATTAAAGCATCCGCAGTAGAGATGCTAGGAACACTCATTAGACTGCAAAACGAATTTTTTGCTGATTTGGACGAAACAGTAGACCCTAAAACTTTCCTAAATATTTTTCGAGAGCACATGCAGAAAATTCGTCCAACAGCAACAGCACATCATGTCAAACAAGAGATGTTTCATTCTGTTTAAAGGAATTGTTAGTTGTACTCACGTTTTTATACGCACTGATGCCGTGAAGCAGCCCCTGAAATCCCCCTACACTGGCCCTAATGAAATTATCAAACGCAAAAACGACCGAGTTTTCACTCTTCGAATCAACGGAAAGGAGACTGCAGTATCAGTTGACTGCCTCAAGCCAGTTTTTTTCGCAAAGGATGACCAGCATTTGCAGTCAGAAGAAGTCACCCCCAGTTCAAGTAAGACGTACGAAGGCAAAAGGGTACAATTTGTAAATCAAGGTTCGTGACAGATCCATTGGAGGGGGAGTACTGTGGCAGCCCCAAAAGTCTGGCAGCGTCAACCAGCTTTGGATAGGTGGCAACTCGAGATTCTGATGAAATAGTACGAGCAACTATCTACGCACAAATCTTGGCGTCTGGATTGAATACAAGCTTTTGTGAAACAATAACAAAAACACGCTGGTAGACAAAATAGGCGGTCACGTAAAATGTTCTATTACTTCTTTATTAATTATTCGATCCAAAAGTGGTTAGGTATATAGTTAGACAGTGCACATATTATTATATTCCTTTCAAAGCCGTTTTGACTGCATTAAAAGTGGGAGCGCCACAGATTTTCGCAGTTTGTGGGCGGTAAAAAGGGCGTGGTCAGGTTTTGAAACTTCTACTTCTACTTCGGTCGCGTGTAGACGTGTTTTCTTAACGCTCCGGAAAAACAATTAGTCACCCAGTCGAAAACGTTCGAAAAAATTTACAAACGCGAGGTTTTGCGTTTCGCGATGCTAATCGCATATCGCAGACTTAAGTTTTAATTATTTAATTAATTAATCTTTACGTATTATCAATAAACAAATGAGTAAGAACGTGGATCAGCGCACTCAACGCCAAAAACAACAAGATGAAACCCGTGAAAAAATTCAGAGAGAGCAAGACAAACGTCGTCACTCTTTGGCCCGTAACAATGCTTATTTCTCTGTGAAGAGTTATACTCCAGAATCTTTTTTTTTTTTTTTTTATTTTTTTATACGTTTTT
>JAECWM010000122.1:0-75582 GCA_018150695.1 Drosophila oshimai | reverse complement strand
TATGACCGAGTCCAAATCTTTATTATTGGCCAAATTTCGTGTAGCGTCAATCAGTTGATCTTGTGCTCTTATTGTGTGAATAGCCGTTCCCTTATTTTCAAAGTATTGGAGAACTTTATCGTGATGTCTAGCAACTTGTTGATTAGTTGGATAAATTCTCAACGCTCTTTCAATAGAGAATTCATTTATTTCATCAGTTGAAACTTTTCGAAGTAGAGTTTCAAGGTGCTTAGACGAAAGCTCTCCAATTCTAAGGGCATTCAGGACATCTATGAATGCAGTGTCTCCTTGTTGGCACATGTTGTGTTTAAGCTCAACCAACTGGAACAGCCGCCACAAATGTGTAGCTGGCTTCATGTGCTCCGGTTGTTGAAAAACTTGATGGCCTCGAACAGGAGGCAACTGCATCAAGTCACCAAACAGCAGAACATTTATTCCTCCAAAGAAAGCGTCCCGATCTTTTAGCTGCCGCAAACGAGAGTCAATCATGCAAAGCATCTCATATGGCACCATTAAAATTTCGTCAATGAACAGAAACTCAACGTCTTGCCATAGTTGACGCATGACTTTAAGAAAGTTGCCAGTTAGCATTGGCATACGGACAAGAACTCCGTCTTTCTGTACTGGTAGCTTTAGCAGACGGTGTAACGTTGTTCCACCCACCAATCGTGCAGCGACACCAGTCAGAGCAGCAACTTTTACAACGGATTTTCCATAACATCGGTTAACTTAGTTTCTTAACAAATTAAAGAGAAACGTTTTCCCAGTGCCTGCTCCACCAGTTATGAAAATTTTCTCTCGGTTCATGTCTCCATTAAGCTGGTTCTCAATGCTCCGTGTTATGAGAATGAACAATTGTCTTTGGTCAACATTCATGGCCTGTTTTGCCCTCTGAAATTGATCATTACTCATCTCTATTTCAGGTAATTCTTCTTCCTCAGCTTCAGGATTTATAAGTTCTGGCTGCTCTAAAATTTCAAAAGCATGGATTTGATTGAATGCAGTTTCAAGCTGTTGGTCTCGTTCTCGAAATTGACACATGTGTCTACTCATTTGCTTCAGGTCGTTTTCTCGAGACAAAAAGGCCGCTCTTGCATTTTCGAAACATTCTAGTAACTCCAATTCCGAACGGTAAGGCATATATTGAACCAATAAACTGTAAAAATAGTTTTCTGGATCTGATGATGCCGTAAAGTAGGGCACTCTCACCACTGCTGGAATATTCCTCACAACCATTTTGCTGCCATCATATAGCGTAATGAATGAGCGACGAACGCCTAGCTGTTCCCCATAATCATCAATGCTTTCTTCGGTTTCATTTGTCTTTTTCGGATAGAAAGTTTCAAACAGCATTGCAAACTCAGTGAGACTCGTGTTCGGAAAATCGTAATCATGATGATGCAATGGACGTTTTTCATACCTTTCAAAGATATTGTCATAATACCCAATAGCGCCCAGTATTATTGAATTGAAGAACTCTATACCGCTGTTCTGGCTTTCTTGTGTTAAGGAAAATACATCTACGCGAACTATCCCGTAAAGGAATGTGACATAGTCTATATGCACATTCGGCAGCTGATACTTGTCGTTCATGAAGAATCTTCATACAAATCTTGAAACAGCTTACGAGAGATATCTGATTCTTCGCGTTGCATTTGTTGTATTGCCTGTGCTATTCCAGCTTCCAATCCTTCAGGCTCTGCTTTCGATAGGTACTTGGCGATATAATATGCTATCGCTTCCTTTGAGCCGCAGGGCTGAATGTCCATATTACCTGTCCATAGCCTCAATAACTCTGGGTGGTAATTATTTACACAAACGTCTTCTCTGCGACGCTTAAGTAAACAAATTCTTCCTCCGTTACGAATGAAATCGTCTGAAGAATGAGATACTATCCGAGTCTCATCACATACTTGACGCGGAAAGTTGAATCGACATCTTCCAGAGGTATTATTTTTCTTACAAGTTGGCGTATGCCGATGAATTTGACATTTCTTGACAAGCTGGTAGAGTTCCGGATCTTCTTCCTCTGTAGGCATTTTACAGGAACAGTTGCGATCAAGCAGAAGTTTTCCTTCCTGGGTGTCAAAATCTGGATGATGTGCGATCCAAACTACCATATGAAGGTGAGGACTACCACGATTCTGGAATTCGATGCGCCACCAATGATCTTGAACTTTTCCACCAAAAACTTCGTCATTGCTTTTGATATATTTCATAAGAGCATTTACTCTAACCATAAAATGTCGACTTAAAATTACTGGATATTTTTCTATTAGTTGTTGAGTCTCATAAATATCAAGTGTACTTGGGTCCACATCGGGTTTGTTATCAGCAATTAACAAGGCCTTTCTTTGATCTAACCAGTTAAGATCATTTGAGCTAAATGTCAAAAAATATGTTGGAGGCCCAAGACACCTAATTTGGGCTAAAAGCTCATTTAAAGCAGATCTCCAATAAGCAGCAGAGCCTCGCAAGTTCCTAATATAAAGGTGGACGTCCTCGACAGCTTCATCTCGATTACGGATTTTTTTACCACATGCTGATATTGAACTTTTGACTCTGTAATATTCAAACAATGATAGGGCGTAAAAGAGATAATCATTACGTTGAAATCTTGTGTCTTTTCCCAAAATTCTGTACTGAAAGTAGTCTAAAGGTGTTATCTTCACAGGTCTTTGCTCTTTTAGACCGTTCCTTCCATATGGAAACAAAAAGTACCAAGCAAACTCTTCTGCTTTCAGTTCATGATCCACATTCACGATATTATTAGTGGTTTTGCGGGTTATTTCATGAAGATTTCGTGAAACCTCCACTTCATCTTCCACATTGGGCTGTATAATATCAATAGGTGCCATTACTGATGTCTGCATTGGAATTATTAGTTGTTTCTGTTCTTGTGGAGGAGCCATTGTTCGGACTCTCTCAGTATTTTGTCGTTCTGGTTCGATAGAGTTATGTATATCAGAAACTTCAACGTCAATATAATCAAGCGTAAACTGAACATTTTTGCTACCTGTGGCACGCTTACAAACCCTTACAAACTCGTCTAAATTATCGCATTCAACAATACAAGCTCTTCCGTTGTTTCTTGCTTTGGATCCTTTTGGGCCACACGAATGGGAGTCACTGAAGTAGTATTTATTGCCATAATGCATTACACCAAATGACTGGCCTTCTGCTATTAGTATGCCTCCATTATGATCTTCAAATAACAAGCTGATGCCTTGACGAAGTGTACGACCATAGTTATCTTGGTTGGCACGATCATTCAAGCTACCGTATATGTTAGGTTCTTCATCAAAGTTGATATGGAACCCTTTGTTGAATGCGACCAAATCATCTTTGATTAAATTAAAATTTCGTACCAGCAAATATCCATTCGCCTCGATAAGATAGGCTCCTAAATTTCTCTGATTTTTGGACCTTACATCACTATAAATTTGATCGCCTGTTATCATATTCAAATTAAGGTCGTTTGTGGACCAATGATGTGGTGAAAGAATAGAAGCTCTTAAAATGTTTGCCAATACCATCGCACAACATTGAACACCAGCGAAACCTGATATAAATATACTATCATCGCCTTGATGCCACGAAGCGCGTACAATTCTTGAAAATTAATTAATTTGCATATAAGCACTAGTAACCTCTAAAGGCTCGCCATTGACCTCTAGAGCTTGTTTTGCCGATGCTTCTTCTACTCTTATGATATCCTCTTCGTTGATCAAAACGTTTTGATCAATAACAACGTCTTTGTATAGAGGATTGTTTGCTACCAACCAATACAGAGCATCATACACATTTTGCCTACTTATTGAAAACTGCCGCGTTACATTTATGTTCTCCAGCCGCTCAGTAACGACAACAATTCCAGCATCATGTGTTGATCTTGGAAGCGTATTTGGCAAGTTTTCAATAACTTCGAAAACATCTTGTGCAAACAACACCGCTTGGCCTCGAAAACTATACTGCCCAAAAATTCCACTTATCTTGATAATTTTCACAAACGGAATAATGCGTGAAATCAGCCTTTGTTCAACTTGTGATAAATTTGCAATAACTTCAGGAATGGAGCCTGGATCCATATTATTCCAATACGCCTTGGATGGTGCCAATGTTTTCTTTGATCTTAAATGAGTTTTGCAACGGCTACAAACAACCACAGATTTTCGTTGCTTAAGTTCGTCAGGCAAATACAGTGACGTTTGAGGTAGTATAACACACTTAGAAATCTGATGTGGATAGCAGCGTTTAGTGCAAACTTCACATATCTTATCACAAAATGAGTTAATTGCCTTCATAAAGCTTACCATGCTGGCTTGACATGATTTTCTTTCTTCTGCACAATGTTGCCGTTTTCTCTGCAAGCGAGCTGCTCTGTCTCCTTCTGATTGTGAAATTCGAAAATCGGCATCATACTGGCTTTTGCTGCAAGCGGGCTGCTCTGGTTTCTTCCGATTGTAAAGCTCGAAATTCAGCATCATATTGACGCTTTTGCTGCAAGCGAGCTGCTCTGTCTCCTTCTGATTGTGAAATTCGAAAATCGGCATCATACTGACGCATTTGCTGCAAGCGGGCTGCTCTGGCTTCTTCCGATTGTGAAGCTCGAAATTCAGCATCATATTGACGCTTTTGCTGCAAGCGAGCTGCTCTGTCTCTTTCTGATTCTAAAGCTCGATGCTTAACGTAATTCTCACGCTTTTTCTGCAGGCGAAGTGCTCTATCTTTTCCTTTTTCTAAAGCTCTATATCTTTTCATATAGAGTCGCCTTTAATTCAATTTGTCAGATAATTTATCGCTTGTGGTATTCATTGTGGTAGATGTCAACACACGGCTTAGATAACACGCGAAACACACGACTTAACAGTTATGCTCAATTTTTATGCACCAGTTACCAACTCGAACTACTTAATAATTTTGATTCAATTTAAAAACTTGCACTTTACAATAAAGAACACTGGCAAGAACGCGCTTTATAACTTTAACAAAACTCTTGTACTAAATTCAAATATCTTACCAACAAAGCTTTTCAAATTAAATAGAATTTCTAAGAATTCCAACCGATTTATATATTTCACAGCAACGCACGTCTTACTTGAACTTTTGCTCAAACTTGAATGCAAATCTCGCAGCTGCAACTCGTATTTATATACTTCCACTCAAACAACAGAAACTTCTAGAAAAACTTTCAAGAAGGATCTACAAAATACTATGCTTACGCAAATGTTCTAGAGTTTTTTAAAGCGTTCTAAAAATTTCTAGAGTGTTCTACAGTGTTTCAGAAACTTCTATACAATATTCTAGAATTTTCTATAGTTTTCTAAAATTCAAATAAATAGTTGAATTTCTGATTCCGGTTTAAAAGAGCGCGCTCTTCTATAGATATCGATAAATTATCGGTAAAAAAAAACAAGCTGGCAGGCCTGCATGCAAACCAAAAAGTGTTAAACAGCCAGCCAACAGAAACTTCTAGAAAAACTTTCAAGAAGGATCTACAAAATACTATGCGAACGCACAAAGGGACATGTTCTAGAATTTTATTAAGCGTTCTAAAAATTTCCAGAGTGTTCTACAGTGTTCTAGATATCGTATGCTTAGTGTTGTTACGCAGCCAGATAGCCAGCCACAAGTGAAACTAATATAAAGCGTTTAAAAAAATACAATTTGTTCTTTTTCTAAATCTTTAAACTTTAGTTATATTTAAAGATAGTTTATTTTAAAAATGTGGTGTCGTGTTATCATTAGCGGACATTGCTGAAACTACACACGTTGCTGTCGCCATCTATCTTTGGCTGCGAAAGCTTTCAAGAGCTTAGTGGAGTTACGCAGCCAGATAGCCAGACAGCCACAAGTGAAACTTATATAAAGCGTTTAAAAATATAGGCTATTCCCTAATCTTGGGCTGAGGAAAATAAATCCAAAGTTTTGGCTCCAGAGTAAATTTTGGGAATACCCTATATTTTTCCGTTAAAAATATCGTTTTAATATATTTTTCACAACCCTATTTATTAGTAAATTTAAATTTTTTGATACACACCCTGACGAGCAAACCTGTAACACCATTTCGATTTTCTGATTTCAACGGTCTTTATATTCTCTTATATTGAACGCCTGCTAAGGATCTTAGTCTCATTTTGTTGATGAACTATTTTACTATGTTTTATAAAAATTTGAAGCCATTTAATAAGCCGGAATGAATATGCCAAAACAAAATGTAAAAAAGACAAATGTTACAGTTCTGCACTTTATATATTTTTATTTGCGATACTCGAAGAGTAAGCAAATACTGTAAACGTTGAAATGTCTGTCTGTCCGTCTGTCTGTCTGTCCGTCTGTCCGTCCGTCCGTACAAACGTCGAGATCTCGGGAACTATAAGAGCTAGAACCACCAAATTTTGCACACAGACTTGTATTAGCAAAGCGCAGATCAAGTTTGTTTCAAAACCTGACCACGCCCCTTTTTACGCCCACAAACCGCGAAACTCTGTGGTGTCCACATTTTTAATGCCCTTATAAATGTTATTTGTATTGAAAATATCTACTCAAATATCTAAAAATTTTGAAAATCTGGCCATTTTCAAGAAATTGTGTATACAAGTGCGTACAAAATTTTTATTGCACCCGAAAGTAGGCTAACCATTTTTTTTAAAGAGGGCGCTAAAAATTGATTGCGCTTGAAAGTAGGCTACACTTTAGCTGTTTTTAAAGAGGGCAATGAGTATCGCAAATCTTATAGTCGGGAAACCCGACTATAGCGTTCGTTCTTGTTTATCCTGAAAAAATTCAACATTTGAAAAAAAAATATTTCAAGAAATTCTGCGATGGTAAAAGTTTTGCAACAAGCGGCAATTGTTCTAATGGATGAATGTACAATGATGCATAAAAAATCGATGGAAGCACTACACCGTACAATGCAAGATCTACGTCAGAACCAAAAAATTTTTGGTGGAGCATTGATATTATTTTCAGGCGATTTTCGTCAAAAATTGCCTGTGGTTCGACGAGCAACACCGGCGGATGAAGTCTTCTCTTCTGTGGTGACATGTGCAAAAATTGACATTGAAAATAAATATGCGCGTTCAATTGCACAACGATCTATGTATCTGTAGATCGGTTCTGGAAGCAATATTGGATATTGGAAATGGCAAAGTTCGAGTCGATAATACAAATGGATTGATTATATTGCCTAACAATTTTTGTACCATTCTCCAATCAACAGAAGAGTTGATTGAAAGTGTGTTTCCAAATATTGTTCAAAATTACAGGAATCTTACTTGGTTGAGAGAACGCGCAATACTGGCACCAATAAATGCACACGTCAATGAAATTCAGATTTAAGAAAAATTGCCAGATGCAGTTACATCATATAAATCGGTTGATAGCGCAATGAATGCAGATGATGCAGTGAATTATCCAATTGAACATTTGAATTCATTGGAACCACCTGGTATGCCACCGCATTGTTTGAATTTAAATGCACCAAAATTGTGCAATGGCACAAGATTGGCAGTAAAAAATTGATGCCGAGTTAAGTTGAAAACACAATATAGACCGAAACAGCGAAATATGCGGATTAAATTTGGGGGAGCCGTGCTTTTCACATGGACAGCTATACGTGGCCGGCTCAAGAGTTGGAACTCCAAATTGTTTGTTTGTACTCGCTTCAAATGGGCAAACGAAAAATATTGTATATCCAAATGTTTTGGATTAACATTAATAATTTTGAAATACAATGCATTCATTTCATAAAAAAAATCTAGAATATTTCATTTAGTTTTTTGGTTGGTTGCAACGAAGTGCATCGGGGTCCGCTTGTTAATATATAATAAAAAAACAACGAATGCAATAATTACAAGAAAACCGCTGCTGTGTTCGTAAATTGTTAACTTTTTAAGGGCCAGCTGTACGGTTTACTAGGGTGCCGGCTGGGTGATGGGCCCTGCATTATCCTGGGTATTGCAGTGTCTTTCTCAAACAATGGATAAAGAAAAAAGGCTGCACTACGGAAAAATACTACAAATGACGTTCAGAAACGATGACCGTAAAAAGTGTTATAATTTAGAAGAATCTATTGGACTGAAGGCTACATCTGGACTGAACGCAATGTTTCCAATTCGTTATCCCTGCAATATTCTCAACTTGTCTAAGCACAGGCTATCCGATGGATCTCGCGGGTTTTACTTTCTTGCAAAAGCTGAAAAGTGGAGCCATATGAGCATTTTTCTACACAAGAAAAGCTGCCAGATCTACACATCAGGAATGAAACCTACATTTAAGTGAAATCGGCTTTGGAGATTCGAGGGGAGAGCACCAAAACTAAAGGCCTGATCTTATATACTATACAAGAGCTACAACCACCATATTTTACACATAGACTTTTTAAAACTTTTGAAAAATAAAAATTGAAAATCCGACTGTTTTCAAGAAAGCCGTCATTTAAGTAAGTACCCCTGCGTGCAACCAAGTCTTTTTTTGTAAGAGGGAAATGCGTAACAGGAATCTGATAGTCGGGGAACCCGACTCTACACACACAAAAGCAATTCCATCGAATATTCCGTTGGAACTGCCCTCACATACATACACAGACCCTTGTCATTTTCTATTGTCCTTTAAACTGATACAACTGTGAAATGGGAGAAATCGAGAAATATAGAAAATCTCTGTTTTATTTTCATAGTGTTTCTTATATAATATTTAACAAATGACCGCATTTATTTTTGATGCCATATTTTTTGCCTATACGGCGCACAAAACGCAAAATTTTTATTTGCGATGCTCGAAGAGTAAGCAAATACTGTAAACGGGCAAATGTCTGTCTGTCCGTCCGTCCGTACAAACATCGAAATCTCAGGAACTATAAGAGCTAGAACCAAATTTTGCACACAGATTTCTATAAGCAAAGCGCAAGTCAAGTTTGTTTGAAAACCTGACCACGGCGCTTTTTACGCCCACAAACCGCGAAACTCTGTGGTGTCCACATTTTTATTGCTAAAGAAAAGTGGCATAAATAAATGTTGTTTGTATTGAAAATATCTACGCAGTAATTTAAAAACTTTGAAAATCTGGCCATTTTCAAGAAATTGTGTATACAAGTGCGTTAAAATTTTTTTGCAAAATTAGGCTACACCTTTTTTGAAAAGGGGTAGCGATTCTTACGTTTTTTCTTGTTTTCTTTTTTTATAGAGGGCAATGAGTATCGCAAATCTGATAGTCGGGAAACCCGACTATAGCGTTCTTACTTGTTTGATCATGGAGAGGTTCCTGGAATGTTTTTTAAGGGGTTTAGGCGGCCCAAAAGCGGAAGTTTTTCATATTCACTCAATGTGAAATTAAACCGTGCTTGCGTGAGGAGAAGAGCTTGCAAATAACAGTTGATCGTAATTCGTTGCCAATGATGCTTTGAACAAAGTGTTAGAGACGAACAGTCGAACAGCAAAAATGTGTGATTTATTTTTGGTTTTTGTACTATACGGGGGTGCCACAGAAACCGTTCCGCCCAAATTCCAACCGAATGTCCAACCCCTTCTCTATGTATATTCCAACCCTCTTTGGGCGGAACGGTTTCTGTGGCACCCCCGATTTAGTCTTATCTAACAAAACAATGCGCAATCTTTTGAGTTGGATTAAAATCAAGCCATTAGGGACTTTTTGAGTTGAAGGAAGGGCAACACTATTTCAATGAATGCACATAAATAAACATTCAACCAATTTATTTTCATTGTTTTTTTTTCTGAAGTCCAAACTTGTGAAACCGATGAACTATTTGTTCTGCGTCAAAGACATGTTGGAATCGGAAGCAGGGCTAACTTAGATAATAGATATTAGAAATTTGTTAATACTTTATTGTCTCGTGCTCTGATTCGATTCTTCATACAATAAATGGGATGGTGTACCCAAACAAGTTGTAATTTTTTACACTTCGTGTAAAAACAAGATGCGTTTACTAAGTTTATGAAACTTTTTCATGGTAACGGTGGTAATAAATTGGAGAAGATATAGGGGTCCTTGAGGAAATATTAAAAATTTTATATTTTCCTTAAGAAGATATTATTAAAGAAAAAAGTATACTTGCACATCGATCCTGTTAATTCCCAAAAAACTACAATTGTTTTGCGAAAGAAGTAAAAACTTTTTAGATATAGGGTAACGTCCAAAAATTTGACCTTTTGACTTGAACTTATAAAATTCTTAAAAATCCAATGTAATGAAAGCTGTAAACAAACATGCTCAAACTTTAAGCAAATTTATTTCCAACGTACCCAAGAAGTCTCAAGAACCTATATCACGAAACGTTTTTGAGCAACCGAAGTCAAACCCCCCGATTGCGTCAATGATAAAACGACCACCCTAACGTAAACACAGTAATACAAATAAGTTCATACATATGGATATACAATGACCGTTCATAAACGTTTCACATGAGTTTCTCTTGATGACCACTCTATTGTATTCAATTAAAACCATTTATAAACATAATAAATTGTTGTGCTCTTGAACTTCAGTTCATCGCTGAAAGTGCATTATTTTCCTTTACAGACAAAGAAACGTAAATCAGATATAAAATTGAATGTACATAAATATAAAAATGTACATAAATATATGTATGAAAATTTTCGTATGACGTTATGCGTGTTTGTACACTTAAAATATTTTAATGATAACAAACATTTATAGGAACACGTACCAATTGTACATAAGTACATATATAATTATCTATTGGTATTTATAAATATTCATACATATGTGCTAGCGAATTCTATTTTGAAAACTAAGCAATTGTATGTATTTACATGTACTTATTGAATGTTTTATATTGAATTAACAGTAGGGCTAAATTTTTGCACATATTTCACTTGCTTCACGTTATTGTTAATTCGAGTTTTCATTGCCAAGAAACACATAGTTAGTTATAGTATACGGTGGTATCCAAGTACAAAATAAATGTGTTTTCCCCATAGAGAACCAAAAATATGGAAACCCGAAGATTTTTCTCTGCTGACTGTGCGTTTCGACGGCGAGGGTGAACTGAGCAGCTGATCAGACGCGATCGGAACGTACACACAATTTCTACATACATATGTATGTATACATTCGAATCAACAGCAATACACTTTGCAAAACAGAGGAATTTTTAAATCCTAAGAGCGCATGTCTAGATAGTTTTAAATATTCTGGGTATTTTTTGTTGAACAAATAATACTAATCTTTAATTCTAGGTTTTTTTGATTTCAACGGTTTGCATCTTTTCTTATATGGGCATTTCCCAGAATCAGTCTACCAGGCCAAAAAACTGTAAAACGAATTTAAACATATTTCTACCCGATCTTAATCCGATATTATTTTCTTAAAACATAAAAACTTAACAAATCTTAGTAATTTTCCTTTAATTTGACAAAATTTTATGAGAAAACAATTTGAAATCAACAAAAAACTGTGTTCTTGGTTTTTTTTTTTTGGTATTTTATGTCAGTCTGTTCTTTTACTATTTTCTCCTATTCGAATGACAAATAATAATGCAATTTTTTTCACAGAGTACAGGTAACATGTTAAAATACCTGAAAAAATAAAAACTTTCAAGTCGTGGCTAAAAGTATAGAAAACAACACAAATAAAACGATGGAAAAAATGTAGATTGCGACACGTAGCGAATGACACAACGTTCACTGCGATTGCTAAAAAACCATTCAATTTGTTGACTTCAAAAAAGCTTAATATGCATTCTATTATTCACAGCTTTCTTTGAGATATTTGGTTTTGTACGCTTTATCACGCATAATTCGCTAAAAATTGCAAATGAAACGAAAAATTAAAAATTTACTTCCATTTTGTGTAGCATGGAACACAACACATTATCAGCGATTATTTTGCAAAAAGTAACTTTAACAAAATTATGCTTTATGTATTTAAGGGGGGACATCTGAGTAACTGGAAAAAAAACGGATTTTCTGAAATTTTTTTGCCCAAATGAAAAAGCCAATCGAAAATTTGTAAAGAAGGTTTAATAATATTAGATGCGAAGTACAAAATAAATTTTTTCGAGTAAATCGAAAACAAAATGGCGGCTGTGCAGCATTTCTTCGTAGGCCCTTTTTCGTGGAAGGGGGTCCATGGCCGAGAAGCTAACGTCCTTAATTTTTGATGTAGAACAAAAAATCAAGTTTTGTTAGTTTCTTTACATCAACAGCTATCGATACTCGTATAATTTTTGCGATATATTGGTTTTTTGCAAAATAGTAAGTGATTGAAAAAAAAGTTACAATTTCCACGAATAAACCCGTCACAAAATTGTTGATAAAAAAGAAGTAAGCAATATAAAAAAAACAAGAAAGAACGCTATAGTCGGGTTTCCCGACTATAAGATTTGCGATACTCATTGCCCTCTTTGAAAACAGCTAGCTAGCCCTCTTCATTAGTGTGTAGCCTACTCTCATGCGCAATCAGTTTTAAGCGCCCTCTCTTAAAAAAAAGGTTTGCATACTTTTGAGCGCAATAAAAATTTTCAACGCATTTGTATACACAATTTCTTGAAAATGGTCAGATTTTAAAAATATATTAGATATTAGATATTTGGGTAGATATTTTCAATAAGAACAACATTTGTAAGGGCCACTTCACCAAAAAGTGGCACACAGGCCGGTTTGTGGGCGTAAAAAGGGGCGTGGTCAGGTTTTGAAACAAACTTGATCTGCGCTTTGCTTATAGAAGTCTGTGTGCAAAATTTGGTGGCTCTAGCTCTTATAGTTCCCGAGATCTCGATGTTTGTACGGACAGACGGACGGACGGACGGACGAACGGACGGACGGACAGACAGACATTTGATCGTTTACAGTATTTGCTTACTCTTCGAGTATCGCAAATAAAAATATTACGAGTATCGATAGACAAAGGTATTTTGAATATACTGTCGAAATTTCAGATTTGTTCGAGTTATGTTCTCGGCCGTCTCAAAAAAAGTGGTATCGAGAAAAACGCGTTTAAACACAAAAGGTTCCATGGGATATACCTGAGAGGCATCGCCGCAGACACTTTTGCCGGACTCTTTTTTTTGGTATGTTATTTTTAAGACCATAAAGAATTATTAAAGCGAAAAAAAAATTTCGATTTTTACAAAATTTTACTCAGACCCTTAAAGTACGCTTTAATACCTCTTAGCTCAATACAAAACTTTGCTACATATTTTTCAAAAACCTAAAAAAATATTACATTTTAATTTTGTAAATCGTACGAAAACGTCACGCGCGATTAGCCCATGTTAAAAGCCTGCTTAAGATCTGAGTCATATTTTGTTGGTGAACTATTTTATGTTTTCTGAAAATTTGATGAGTTGGATGAAATATGCCAAAGAAAAATGTGAAAAAAAGTCAAATGTTAAAGTTTTTTCTCGTTACTCTTAGAGTAAAGGAGAATACTGTGAACGTTGCAAGTGCCTGCCTGTATGCGCTGTATGTATTGTGCTTGGAAGCAGGCAACACATTTTTATTAAAGAGGGCAATGAATATCAGATATTCGAGAAATCCGACAATAGCGATCGTTCTTGTTTTTTTTTTTTGACAGTTGTCTTATTTTTGTTAATTTTTCAGCTTTGTCTTGGATTATCTTGAAAATATGTATCAAACATGTTGTTTAGTTTGTTAAAAAATTAAACTTTTAAGAAAAGATTGACATTGTTTCAGCGTTCTAGTTACGTATGGGAAGAAATAACCGAATTTTGTGTATTTCTGGTTGACGGGACAGCGCCCTCTACAGTTTTCTTTTAAAGTGTTAGTATTGTATTTTAAGTTAGATTGATGAGAAAAAAAAACAAGAAAGAAAGCTATAGTCGTGTTTCCCGACTGTCAGATTTTCGATACTCATTGGCCTCTTAAAAAAACAAGTTTTGCCTGCTTTCAAGCGCCATACATTTTTAACGCACTTCTATACATAATTTCTCGAAATTGGATAGCTGTGTAGATACGAGGGCGGTTGATAAGTCAGCGACTTTTTGAATAAAACAAATTATTTTTGGCAAATAAACTTTTTGGTTTTTTACATAGTCACCTTTTAGCTCGATACATTTAGTCAAGCATTTTTCTAATTTTCTTTTTTCTCCGCTTGTTTCGGCTATAGATTCTTCATTCGACTCAAGTCTCTTGTCGGCCAGCCATTTTTTTAGGTTTGGAAACAGAAAATAGTCACAGGGGGCTAAATCTGGAAAATGGGGTAGATACGGCAGTGATTCGGACCTCAATTCATTTCACCATTGTTGTCATAGGATTGTGGCATGGTGCATATTTTGCACCCATAGAAATTTTTTTCTACAATTTAGAAAATTGTCCTAAAAAAAATATTGCCCTAGAACTGGGGGCACTTTTCAATTTTTAGATAAAATCGCCTCAAATTCAAAGAAACGCACCCTAAAATCCAGGCGACGCACCATAAGTTCTGGACTACGCACCATAAAAATTTTTTTTTCCAAAATGAAGGGTGATTTTTTAAAATTACTGGTAATTTTTTTCGCAGACGCCTATCCTAAATCCAAGGGAAAATCGCCATGGATTTGTGGGTAAAACTTTTAAAATCCTCGGGCAATTTGCCTGAAAACTAAGGGTTAATTTGTCAAAAACAGTAGCGCAGGGGGTAAATACACCGACCTGAAATTTAGAAGCTATGAAGTTGAACTTGTGGGTTCAATCCCTGGCTGACGACAAGGTTTTTTGGTTTTTTCTTTAATAAAAAAATCTTTGATGTGCCTGATGATTAAAATGTAGCTTTGAACATTACCTAGATCGAAATTTTTAAAATGGGGCAAGTGTTTCTTACTTGTTGACATATGTATCTTTGTCAACAAGCTAGTTTATGCACGAAGTAATAGTATGATGCGTGGTGCAATGGGTAGGACACTCGTCTCTGGTTCCAAACGGCCTTGGTTCGAGTCCCAGTGGCGGCAATATGAATAATCGTAAACTTTTTCAAGTTATATAACGTTAGGTTAGGTTAGGTTAGGTTAGAGCGGCGGCTGACACAAGGTCAGCCCACTTAGGCCATCACTGGCCCATTGTGATACCGCAATGGATCATTTGTACCCTTTAAACCATGAATTTATAAAGAATCCCAGCCCGTTTCTCTAATGAAACCTGCTATTTTCTTCGGGGGAACAGCTGCTAATTCAGCTAGATTGTCAAGGAAATATTCTCCTATATACTTTTTCCTGCGCCTGATAAGGGCCACACAGGAACAGAAGAAGTGCTCTACTGATTCTACTTCTTCATCGTTTTTGCAGCTTCTGCAGAAGTCGTTGTTTAGGACGTTAAGTCGGGATGCGTGGGCTCCTACGAGCCAGTGGCCTGTAATTGCTCTAATTACAGCTGAGCACTGTGTACGATGTAGACTGAAAAGCCTTTTTGTACGTTTGGCGTCAACCTTAGGCCACTCACTGTTGCAGTGAGTGGTATTGTTCCATATTTCTTGTTTAAGGGATCTGATACCTTCTCTTGCCCTGAGCTTAAAAGGGGCTATGGGCATACGGAAGTCCTCCTTGTCTGGAAGGAGAACTGTGGTAGTGCCGCGTCGGGCCAGCGCATCAGCTATTTCGATCCCCTCAATATTTTAGTGCCCTGGCACCCAGATTAGGGATATAACGAACTGCTGTGCCATCTCTTGAAGAGATTTGCGGCAGTTGTTCACTTTCGTCGAGTTTGAGGATAGCGCACGAAGTGACTTTATTGCTGCCTGACTGTCTGAGTAAATGTTAATTACTCCGTTTGTAAGGCTAGAGTGGCGTAGGCAACTGAGAGCCTCTCTTATGGCGAGAATCTCTGCCTGAAAAACGCTGCAGTGGTCCGGAAGACGGAAGTGTATTTTGATACTAAGTTGTTCACAGAAGACTCCTCCTCCAACTCGATTGTCGAGTTTGGAGCCGTCTGTGAAGAAAATTATATTATATATTATATATTTTGTCCAAAGGGGCTTGCCGCCCAGTCCTCCCTAGAGGGGAAGGCTGTTTTGAACGTTGTAGAGGTGTGTTCTACGGGTGTGCAATAGTCTGTTAATTGTATGTTTTCGCCTTCTGGTAGGATGGATGAGTGTCCGTATTTACGGACTGTCCAGCAGTTTGCGTCTCTCAGACGTCGTGCTGTGATGGTGGCGATTTCTTTTGCCACCAGAAGAATTGGGGATATGCTAGTAATAGCGTTGAGCGCTTCACTAGAGGTTGTTCTAAGAGCTCCTGTCATGCATAGTTGCGCTACCCTTTGCACCTTGTTGAGTGCCTTGAGTTTGGAACTATACAGCAGCGCTGGCCACCAAATGGATACCCCATACAGGAGGATGGGTCTTACTATGGCGCTGTATAACCAGCTAACTACAGACGGGGACATACCCCATTTGAGGCCTACTGCCTTTTTGCAGGTGAAGAGTGAGATTCCAGTTCAGTTTCTTGTCTAGTACAAGCCCCAGGTATTTTGCACTGTCGCTAAACTCTAGAACGGAATCATTTAGTTTTGGGGCAGATAACTTAGGGATCTTATACTTCCTGGAGAAGAGAATAAGATCGGTTTTACTTGGGTTTACGTTTAACCCACTTTCAGATGCCCATCTTGACAGTTTTCTTAGTTTGACTGTCATAATGTCACAAAGGGTTTGCGGAAATTTTCCCCGCAGCATGACAACCACATCGTCTGCATAAGCAACAATCTTGCATCCCCCATCTTCTATGTCGCGGAGCAGCGTGTTTACTGCTAGGTTCCATAGAAGCGGAGAAAGTACCCCCCCTTGAGGAGTACCTCTGCTGACATGCCTGCACAGAGTAGATGCTCCCAGTGAAGAGGTCACTTTTCTGCTCAGTAGCAGCTGTGTGATTAATCTCACCAACTGAGCATCTACTCCAAGGCTCAGCATAGCATTGGTTATTGCCTTTGAGTCGATGTTATTGAAGGCTCCTTCTATGTCCAAGAAGGCGGCTAGGGTATATTCCTTGTCTTGCAGGGATTTTTCTATACTGGATATGACAGAGTGAAGTGCTGTTTCTGTCGATTTGCCTTTACGGTATGCATGCTGAGATTCAGATAGCAGAGAGGGATTGATTGATGTTCTTAGGTATAGCCCTATCAATCTTTCCAAGGTTTTCAGAAGGAATGAGGACAGGCTTATTGGCCTGAGATCCTTCGGTGTTCTGTGTGAGGCTTTACCGGCCTTGGGTATAAATACTACCTTGGACGTTAGCCAAGAAGGGGGAATATGGCCTAACGCCATGATGTTCGTGAAGATGGCTTTTAGCCAAGGGACAGCAAGATCTTCCCCTTGCTGCAATTGTGCCGGAAATATCCCATCGGGACCTGGAGATTTGTAGGGAGCGAAGCTATTTATAGCCCATTTAATGTTGGATTCAGTCATGATGCCATCCAATACTTTGACCGAGTGGCATGGTTGAGGGTCGCTTGTTTGGGGACCTAAGGTGTTACCTGGAAAATGCGTATCTAGTAATAGTGTAAGTGTTTCTTCGCTAGAAGAAGTCCATGAGTCGTCCTGTCTCTTGAGATAGCCCAGATTTGAGGATGACTTTGAGAGTACCTTTCGTAATCTTGCGGCTTCTGAAGAGGATTCAATTCCCGAAGTGAATTTTCTCCAATCCTCTCTTTTTGCCTGCCTAGTGAGCTTTTTGAATTGAGCTAGACTGTGTTTGTATTCTGACCAGTTCTGTTCACAACTTAGTCTTTTTGCTCTGTTGAAGAGTTTCCTACATTCTACCCTCAGCTTGTCTATTTCTTGTTTCCACCAGGGTGGTCTCCATTTGCCTCTCGGCTTGCTGATTGGACAGGATGCTTTATATGCATTGTTACAGGCTTCAGTGAAGGCTGTCGTGAGGTAAGTGAGATGTTCCTCCGATGGAGGGATCTGCTCTGGAGAAGCTGGTAGGGCCTTAGCCAGTCTGTTTTTGAAGGCTGGCCAGTTGGTTCTGCGGGGGCTTGAGAAAGTTACTGGGTCAGGATTGGGCGCACATAATTTTGTGTCGATATATTTGTGATCTGAGAAGGAGTGTTCTTTAGAAACACTCCACCCTATAAGTTGGTCATGCATGAAGTTTGAGGTAAGGGTTAGGTCTATGACCTCCTCCCTGTCCTTGATTACAAAAGTGGGGTCGTTTCCCCTATTGCAGATAAGTAAGTTGGTGGAGAGAAGGTATTCGAAAAGTAACTCACCCCTCTCATTTGTGTTGGTACTGCCCCACATCTCATGGTGGGCATTTGCGTCGCATCCGATAAATAGGCCAGTGCCACGATCTTCGCAAACCTTTACAAGTTCCCTCAGCTTGTGACCCGGTATTGGGTCCATGATGTCGTACGCCAGGTACGCTGACACCACACATAGCGACCTTTCCTGGAGCTCCAGACTTATCGCTGTAGTGTCCGCATCGCTGTAATTATAAAGCATAAATGCACTAAGGTGCCTTTTAGCTAAAATACAAGTACGGGTTTTACCTTCTCCTTGAGCTACGAGTAGCTTGTATTTAGGGGTGCTGAGTCCGCATATCCTATTGGATACAAACCAGGGTTCCTGGATCAGCACCAGGTCGGCTTCGTCTCTCGCTAGACGAAGCATGAGGGCAGCGGAGGCTGCTTTACAATGATGGAGGTTTATCTGCACGACTCTCAGAGACATCGTGCTGATTTGCCTCCACCACCGTCACGTCAGCGTCCAGGTCCTCAGCGAAAACTTCGCCCATGGAGTCAGTACTCCCATGACCCAGCTTGCTGAAGCCCTGGAGAAGGGATGTGTCGGATGTCACCGAATCGCAGTCCTCTTCCTCTCTGACTGGCTCCTCCATCTCGTTGGCCAGCACCTCTGCAACACCAGGCTCATCCTTCTGCTTGGTGTCCGACTTGTACACCCTGATGCGCACCGAGCTAAAACCGAAGTTAAGCTCTCCGTACATTGCATCAATGGGTGCAGCGGAGTCCTTATTTAGGATAAGAATCACCTGACGCAAAGGGCCCTGCGTCTCTTCCACCTTTGCCACCTTCCAGTCGGAGGACGGGACCCATATAACGGCTCTTGGCCTTCTCGGGATGTCTTTCCAGTCGACAGCGACCAGCTTGGCACCCGGGTAGACCTCACCCAGTCTAGATACGGCCGCTTTCAGTAGCTCTGCCGACCTAGCCCCTTCGCACGCCATCACCTTGACGTTACCCTGGTACCACCCTGCATCTTTGCAGATTGGTGGGGATCCAGGGTCCGCTTCCAGCACCTCGAAGCATTGTACAGCCAGTGCTGTCTCAACCCACTTCCACTGGCTTCTTGGAATTCTGCCATCAGCGTCGCCTTGGTCCAGGACTCCTAGGAGGATCTTGTCCTTTGCCATTTCAGCGAAGCTTTTGTTCGGCACGACGGACACGTGCGTGCAAATCTTCTTCGGGGCATTTTGAGCCGCACTTTCCTGGGATCGCTGCCGCTTAGGATTTTTGGTATCCTCCTTCGGCCTCTCCAGCACAAAATTGGGCAGCACAGACTTAGCCCACTCAACTTTCTACAACCACTCCACTGAGGGGGTGGTGATGTTGCTGGTTGCCTGTCGCTTAAGGATGGCCACGGCGGATTTTCTCTCCCCGTACCTGTCCATCTTGGCCTTGCTAGTGGATGGCCTTCCCCCCACCCCAGCACCCGACTGAGCTGCAGCTGCGCTTGTGGTAGCGCCTTGCTGGTCGCTCAAGGTGACAGGGGTGTTGGTTTCGGTCACCACCTTGCCTCTGACCAGGGGGCGATTGAGCCCAGTTGGCTGTTTCGCCGGGGTGGAGTTGACCTTAGCTCCAGTGAGCTCTGTCATTCCTCCAGTAGCAGTGACTGCCGTTGGGTTGACTCTAGGTTCAGTAACCTCTGTCGTTGGACCCTCGGTCCTCGCCGGATTAATGGGAGTGCCGGTTTCCTTCTTGTGTTTATTATTTTTTGTATGGTTCATTCTGAATCCCACGAGCTGCGGAGAAAGGGTGGTCCACCTCCCGCAGAGATCCGCGCTACGGGAGGTAAGGCTGGCTGATCCGGAGGGCGCCAGGTATCCGGATGCTCCGTTTGCGACTGGGCTATTTTTAAAGGGCCCCCAGCCAGGTTGATCATCGGCACGGGTCGCATGACACCTTGATCCAGCCCTTCACCTTAGCCATGATAAGAGATCGCAGAAACATGTGACATGGCTATGGAGAAAGCTCCGCCCCAGTCTGCGAATCCCAGATCTTAGCTGGTGCCGTCCCGAGGGACACTGGAGCACCATTACCAGTTGGCACCCTCGTGGAGGGTTCAGCTATAGGATTTTTGCCAACCTATATAACATTAACTTAATACAAAAAACTAAAATTCTAAACAGCATTGTCCTGCTTTAATTACCAATTAAGAAAATAAAACAAGAAAGAACGCTATAGTCGGGTTTCCCGACTATAAGATTTGCAATACTCATTTGCCCTCTTTAAAAAAAACAAAACGAAAAAAAACGATAGAGTCGCCACCTATGGGGCTACATTAACTACATTTGTAGATTTACAAACACGTGTATGTAAAATGTGTATGTAGACTAGATTTAAGGCATAGCAAAATGTTCTATAACTTCTTTATTATTTATTAGAGCACAAAATGGTTCGGAATGTAGTAAGACAGTGCACATATAATTATATTTCTTTTAAAACCGTAACGATTGCATAAAAAACGAGGGCGCCACAGATTTTTGCGGTTTGTGGGCGGTAAAAGGGGCGTGGTCAAGTTTTGAAACAAACTTGATCTGCGCTTTGTTTCTAGAACGAAACGAAAATCTGGCCAGTTTCAAGAAATTGTGTATACAAGTGCGTTAAAAATTTCTTGCGCTTAAAAGCAGGCTTCCCTTTTTTTTATAGAGGGCTAGCGACCCTAGCTATTTTTCTTGTTTTGTTTATTAAGGAGGGCATTAAGTATCGCAAATCTCATAGTCGGGAAACCCGACTATAGCGTTCTTTCTTGTATTTTAATAAAAACAAAAATGTTTATCAGGACACGAAATCCTCGAAACAAATAAATTAACCCTTTAAGCCTTTGCAAACGCAAGTACATCGTTATATTGCGAATGTACACCTGTCTGGCTGTTCGTCACTCCAGATAAAGGTCGAGAACTTAGGAACTACACTATGAAAGAGCTTAAAAATACATTGGTGCGACTTTGTAGGTCTAATAAATCTTGGTGTGCTGAGCACGACCTTATCCTCTATCACCATACATGTTTGAGTAAAGGACCTCAAAGTGCCAAAAGCTCGATTTTCCGGGTACTTCTATCTAAATAACGGCGAACTAAATTATAACAATGTTTTTGTTGCAGAGTGCTATGCGAGCAGGAACCACGATATTTTGCACACCGACTTTTACAAACGCCCGTGCAGATAAAGTTTGGTGCCCACATTTTAAATGCCAGCGAAAAATGGTTTTAAACAGAGTTGTTTGTATTACAAATTTATTCACAGATCTTGAGGATGACCACTTATAAGAAAGTTACCAAATGACTACAAATGCCAAAGACATTATTTGTGCCCAAATGCACTTGGGTTGTATCTATGTTCCGTTACAACTTTGAGCATATTTTTCACCAACTTCCAGACGTCTGATTAATTTTAAACTTTACGTACGTATCAAGGGTCGATGACACAACAAAAGTTTCCTAATATCCCTATTAGGACCGGCAGGATTAAAAATAATAATTCTTGAACTTAAAAGCGTTTTTTTTTTTTTTTTAAATTAATGTTTTTTTTTCTTAAAAATATTTGTGTTTACTAAACTGATATGACTGCTTAATTGAAAACTTTTAAATACAAATTTTCGGAAATTTTTTTTTTAAAAGGTTAGGTTTGGTAGGACCGGCTGGCTCCTGTTGGGGAGCCACACATAGACCAGTTTGGTCCTTAGTGGTACCGGGGGTGTTGAGATCTCTGAACTGAGTTAACTGGTGACGTCCTACGGTATGCGAGTATGTTTGGCAAAGACCAAGAGCGTCAGAGTTGACTCACTTCCTCCTTTCTGCAGAGAAGGTGCGCCAGCGTTTCTTTGGCACCTGGATCTGTGCATTTCCTACATCCGCCGTCGGTCGACACACCTAGCTTCTTAGCGTGAGCCGCAACTAGGCAGTGGCCTGTAAGGAGGCCAACTAGCAGCCTGCAGTCCGGTCTCCGAAGCTGTAGTAAGTGCTGCGTAAGTTTTATGCTATATTTCTTGCACATCTTCCTTACGAACTTGCAGTCGATGGTGTTTCCCCACCTTTGATCTGCTGTATGCTGTGAATCCACCTCCATTTAGAGATGTAGTGTTCGCAGAGAGGGTTGTATATCTTAAAGGACCATGTTCACTCCTCTGACTCCCTCTTTGGCCAGGTTGTCCGCGATCTCATTGCCTTCATGGCCTTGATGGCTAGGTATCCAATAGATTTGAACTCTTCTCGAGGTGCTCAGTGAATCCAGTGCTTCCCTGCTCAATAGAACGCTTTTTGAGCTAAAAAGTTGAAAATCGGTCTCGCTGGTAAAATTTTGGTAATCTGCTGATCAGAAATTTCAGTTTGAGTGCGGCCACGCGAAGAACAGCGTGATGGCCCTTTTAATTGAAGGAGCTTGACTTCCTTTCGCAGTGTGTCAAACTTTTGAAAAGTGCACGTAGATTATCGGATACATCATTCCATGGACGTGCAGAAGAAGCGGCGCAGATAGACGGGTTTACCGTTGGCGAAGGATTAGTGCTGATAGCAAATGTAGCGATTTTATTTACTGCCTCAAGCTTCTTGACTGCGATTTTAGCAAGCTTATCCAAATCAGTTTTATCCCAGACTGTAGGAAGTGGACGAATAGTTGCTGGCATCCCGGCCAGAAACAGGGTGAGGATAGTGTTCTCGCTTCCGGGGTCCGGAGCTAGACGTCGCATGTTGGCATAGGGTGACCAGGCGTCCGTATTAATACGGACATGTCCGTATTTTCAGCTCTGTGTCCGTTAGTCCGTATTTTTTGTAAAATGTCCGTATTTTTCGCGTTTTTGACGAAAAAACAGGTTGCACCTGCAATTTTTCCGAAATGAGTTTGTAGAATCCTTGCAATAAAAAATCTTGAAGTTCTGCAAAGAATATACTAAGTATAATTTCAATATAAAACCTATATATCATCCTATCTTCCGAGAAAAGTGTCCGTATTTTCCACTTCAGCTATCTGGTCACCCTATGTTGGCAAGGACTTCAGAGGGTTATAAACCAGTGCACCTCCACCCTGTAGTAGTCGGTGCAGTTTTGACTCTGGATATTCTGCAAACTTTTGAAGCAAGAGATTTTTTATTGCTACATATTTGTTTTCGGTGGGTGGTCGAGTAACCAGGGGTTTCACTGACAAAGCAACGTCCTTCTCCAGTTGAAGGGTCACAAGATCGAACATGTCGGTGACGTTGACTATCTGGTGCCAGCGAAATGAGCGCTCTACTTGAGCAAACCCTAGTTAGGGTTGTTATGCGCAAATTTTGGCAAATGTACAGTGGCTCATCTCTGTTTGCATGCACTCTTGCCTCAAGGGCATCGTGTCGCTGCTGAAGATCTCGGATTTGGGGTTCTACATCTGTATTGGTATCCAGCATGGCGTTGGGTGCATCTGGGGGCTAGCTATCCTCGTGAAAAGTAAAGCGTCTTTCTTTTAGACTTAGTAGCTCGTTCTGCAGTCAACGCATGGAGTGCGAAGATTCATATTTTTAAACTTTTGTGCTTGTGTGTGCTAAATGTACAAAATGAAGAAAACTTGAAACGTGGCTCGAAGCTTAAACTCTTTTATAGATGTCGGGGTCACCACTTTGAAGATATAAATTGCCAAGTTATTTATTTAAGTTAAAATATACATAAAAGCTAAAACTGAATTTAGACGCGTTGCTTAGCTTGTGTCTTGTTGCTCGTGCTATTTTATCAGAATTCCGCGTTGCCACCTGTTTCACAGCCAGATGACGCTGCTAGACCTTTGGAGCAGCCACAAGGCCTCTGCTTTGGCGTCCTCTACAGTTCACAAACAACACTTTAAAAAAAATGTATTTTTTTAGGTTAAGGATTAAGTATATTTAAAGTTGTCAAAAAAAATTTTTAAGTTTTAAGTAAAAATGTGGTTTTTGCCTTCTGAGGCGCGAGTACGCCTTAAAAACGATATATCTCTAACTATATTTCATGAAATATGGAAAAAAGTGTGTGTATAAACACCATTTCGCTAGATATGATTGCATGAAGCAAATAGGCTCTGCTTATTTGATTACATGTATTCGTCTCCATCGTATAAACATAGTATATGGGCCCATGATTTTGAAAGTGGTATAAGTCTATAGCTTATACTCCAATAAAACAATTTTATTAGTAATTAATTAATTATTAATTTATCATATCTTTACGTTTTTCTTTTGTTATTGGTCTAATGGTTGTGTATAATTATTATTATTATTTTATTATTGGGGTGTTAGTGTACCGCGACCTGTTTAGATCTATTGTACCCCCGTTCGGAGCCTACAGCTCAGATATCAACCCATTTCCTCGAACAAAGTCGAGGAGTTTTGATGGGTTGATTCTTCCTAAGAGCTCATGTGATTGAGTTCTCGATCCTAAGGTACTGCATCTTATATTTATTAAGTCCGGACAGTCTGCGACGATGTGTGTAGAATCTGCAAGTCCTGCTGCTGATTATTCCTATCTTACCTAGGTGACTTTTCAGTCTGCAGTGCCCGGTTAGTAATCCGGTAACGATCCTAAATGAATTCTTCCCTAGTTGAATAAGTTCCTCGAACCTCTTCTTGTTGTAGTTTTCTATTAGAGTTTTGCCTTGCCTTAGGCCTGGGGTATTCCTCCAGTGTTCTTGCCTCATGGTGCCTTCCTCTTTCCTAATGTATTCTTTTATTGTGTGCCTTCCTATGCCTCAGTAGGGTTCTGGTCTTATCAGGGGCTGTTCGGCTCCTAGTTTTGCCATTTTATCGGCAATTTCATTTCCGGATATGTCCCTATGACCCGGAATCCACCTGAGGGCCAGTCTATTTTGACTGCCCAAACGGTTAAGTTTACTCTTCACCTCTAGTACTATCTTTGAGGTGACTTTATTACTGCATAGAGCAGTAATTGCTGCTCGGCTGTCCGAAAGGATCGAGATGTCCTGATTCTTATATCCACGCTGTATGTTGAGCTCTGCACAACGTCCAATAGCGCATACCTCAGCCTGGAATATGCTGGTGTATTGGCCAAGGGATTCGTGGTATTTTATGCGGGGCCCTACCACTCCAAGGCCAGTGCCTTTTTGAGTCAGGGATCCATCTGTGTACCATGCTATGGTGTGTTTAACCATAGGGTGCACTTCGGACAATGTGGTCCAATCTTTCTTATTGCCTAAGTGTGCTGTGAAGTTCAGCTCGAAGATTAATTCGGCTGTCATTTCATCCCTAGGTGACTAATCTGTTATTTAGAACGCAACCACTACCCGTGCCCTCAGTGCTTATTCTCAGGAGTGTAGCTTTGCATTGAAGTTCAATTACACAATGGAGTGGTGTTAGCTCCATCAGAACTTCTAAGGCAGTTGTAGGACAGGTTTTCATTGCCCCTGTCATACAAACGCAAGCAAGTCTTTGCAACTTTTGTAACTGTTTTTGTATGGTGATGAGCTTAGCTCGTTTACCCCATGCAATTGCTCCGTACGTGAGAATTGGTCTCACAATCATTAGGTATAGCCATCTTATTATCTGGGGCCTGGTTCCCCAGGATTTCCAGGTATAGAGAGCTCTATAACACTTTTCCAATGTCTTTTGGACATTGTCCTTGCGGACAGCCTCTGCTGGTTGCTATCGTCATGTTATCTGAGCCCAGTGTACATGTTGCTTGTCTGGATTGTAGTAGGTTACCAATCCATTTACTCGTTGTAACATCTATGTTCTTCCTAGACAGGGCAGCTCGATCCACATCATGTGATGTGTTGTCAAAGGCTCCCTCTATGTCTAGAAAGCCACAAATAGCAATTTCTTTGCTGTCAACTGCCTCCTCTAGGGTGCGGCATAGTTGATAAAGTGCCGTGTCTGTTGAACGGCCTGCTCTGTATGCATGCTGCGTGTGTTGCAGCGGACAGTCTCTGAGAGCCGTTCTCCTAATATTGTAGTCTACCAGTTTTTCCAGCGTTTTAAGGCAAAACGAAGTTAAGCTGATAGGTCTGAAGGATTTTGGGCTGGTAATATCTTTCTTCCCGGTCTTGGGGATGAAGACCACCCTAGCGCTGCACCATGCGCTTGGGATATAGCCAAGGGCTAGGCTGCATACCATTAGTCTTCTTAACCTTTGTAAGAAGGATGGAGAGATCCTATCTAATCCCGGTGACTTAAATGGTTGGAAGGTTCCAATAGCCCATTTAAGTTTCTCGGGCGTAACTATAGACTTGGCTGTTGCCCAGTCACTTGCTACTGTCCTAGGGGTTCTATGATGATCACGCATAATATTTCCCGTAATGGGAGTACTTCCCGGGAAATGCGTGTCAAAGAGAAGTTCTAATTTCTCCCGATCCGTGGAAGTAAAGGTGTTATTACCTTTCTTCAGGATTAAATTACTATCTATTGCACTTTTGGCCATTGCCTTGTGCAGTCTTAAATATTGCCTCACAGAAGTTTCTATAGTCCTTCCGTTTGGCTTTCCTGATCTCTTTGTTATAGAGCGTCAGGCTTTGCCTGTACCATTTCCAGTTACTTTCAGTTATTGGCCTGTTGAAGAGCCTTCGAGTGGTGCGTTGTAGCCGTTCAAGCTTAGCATTCCACCACGGTGCGTCTGTTTCCCGTTTCTGTCTGCCTAGTGGACAGCTGTCTTCAAACGCATTCACTATTTGGTGACCTAGGTTATCTTCTGCTCTATCTAGTTCCAAGGAATGTCTACGGTATCCTGACGGTTCGTCGGAAAGATTTAGCTCTAGAGTTGACCTGAATTTATCCCAGTTTGTTTTCCTGGGGTTTCTTTTAGGGCTGTATCTTTTTGTATTGAAGGCTACCTCAAACAAAATTGTCCTGTGGTCGAACATGGATTCTTCTGGTGACACATGCCAGTTCCTAATGTGGGGTTTGATTGAATTGGTTGCCAGAGTTATGTCTAGCACCTCTTCTCTTACCTTGGTAACAAATGTCGGCGTGGAGCCGACATTACAAATCTCTAGGTTATTGTTTAAAATAAATTCTAGTAGTTGCTCACCTTTGTTGTTAACATCAGTACTGCCCCAGATCACATGATGTGCGTTGGCATCACATCCGATGATAAGGGGGATCTTGTTCTTCCGGCAGTGGTCCACTAGCCCGAGTAATTCTGGCGGTGGACAGGCTTCCTCCCCAGCAAAGTAGGCGGAGGCCACTGCTAGCTTCTGTGTTGCTCCTATGCTGTCGATGGAAATGGCGACACAGTCCCTGCTCAGGAACTCTGAAAAGATATTGTAATTGATATCTTTCCTTATAACAATGCATGATTTGGGAGGTAGTTCTCCTGGATCGCATATTACCTTTGTATCCTTCGTGTACAGGCCTTTAATGCCATGGTGCCACCGTGGTTCCTGTACAAGGGCTAGCCCTAGGAGTTGAGAGGTGATCATCCTGGCCAAGACAGCAGATGCTGCTTTGGCCCGATGGATGTTCACCTGGGCTAGCCGAGTGCTGCTTGTTGCAGCCATCAGATGGGGGTTTGGTACCCCGTGATTTCTGGTGAAGAGAGCGAGCAAGTCTCTCCACCACCGTCTATCACGGTGACCTCCGCCTCATCACAGCTGTCGTCCAGGAGGAGCATGGGGTGTCCATCCCCCTGGTCATCCCCAATCTCCATGACAGATTGACTGTCTTCCCCACTCTGCGACGTCGGCTCCACACTCAGTGGTTCGAGGGTATTCTCGACAGCCTCGCAGGTGCCGTCGTTGGACGCCTCTTCCGGAGCTTTCATAGTCTTCTTCAGACCGCTCACGGTGACAAGACCGTACCGGAAGTTGAGTTGGTGGTCACACTACACTAGTAGTAGTAGTAGTAGTAGTAGTAGTTCTTTATTTATAAAAATACATTAAGGAAACGGCATTACAAAAGTACTATTTAATTGATTTACATATTTTTACAAACAAGAAAAAAGGAATAGATGCTTATCGACTTGGTTATTATAACCGTCTGTCGATCTTCCCGGGTCTTCCCCAGATATCAGATCGTTCCACCATACAGTTCAGAACTAGGTGAGCGGAGTTACTAGAAAATATTTAAAAATCTTCCATCAAAATGTTGTTGCGATATTTGAGTGCCTGGCTGATGTAGTTGGATAGAGCCGTCCAACAGTGCCCATCCAGCGCAGTGTACACATCCTGCCGTTGCAGCTGCTCTTTCCCAAAATGCAGCAGGCGAATCTCCCGCAAAATGGGGCAGCGTCCTATGAAGTGCACGACGTTTTCCTGCTCCCTCATGTTGCAGATCGGGCACACAGTGTCGCTTGCTGTCACGTTCGGAATAAAGCTTAAAGGTAGAATTTCTCCTCTAGCCATGAAAATGGTGCGGATCTTCTCCACAGAGAAAGCGTCGTTGAAATAATTACAAGCGCCCAGATCATATTCAAGATCCCTATGAGTCAGCCGAGTTGCACTTCTCCTTGATTCTGTTTTGAACTGAGTCCTATAGTTTTCGTCCATTTTAAACAGAATTCTTTTCGACCATTGCGGCCACTGTGAAGGTTCATCCAACTGCAGTCTTTCACTGTGGGTCTCCGCAAGCGTATCCCATTCTACGACCCATTGCTTTCGTTCCTGCAGCATATAATTGGCTAAAATGTATGGCAGTCTATGTTCGGGCATGCTTAAAACCTTTTGCATATACCTAAAGTGCATATCAGCTGTAAAAATATGCAGCGGCGACAGGCCGGTTTCCAGGTACAGCATTCTATTCGGGGTAAATCTGGGCAGGCGAAAAATCTTTTTTAGGAAAAATCTTAACAGGCTTTCGACTTCTTCATAAGGGGCGATGCCCCAGACCTGCGCGCCGTAACACAGGATTGACCGCATTGCTGCACTGAAGAGTTTGAACTTGCTACTCATTGGAACGTCTTTTTTACCCAACAGCGATTTCCATGTGCAATTTATGGCCAGTTTTGCGTCTCTGAGCTTCTCCTGTAAATGGTGGTTAAATCGTGATAAATCCAAACTCCCAAATATTTATAGGACTTCACAATGTCAAGCTCAGTGGTTCCTAATCTTCATTTTTCGGCTTGTGCTAGCCTTCGCCAGTGTTTTTTGAAAATAAGAACTTTTGACTTCTCCGTATTTACTTGCAGTC
The DNA here is from genome assembly GCA_018150695.1 of Drosophila oshimai. Lineage (NCBI taxonomy): Eukaryota > Metazoa > Arthropoda > Insecta > Diptera > Drosophilidae > Drosophila > Drosophila oshimai. The sequence continues at coordinate 46,302 of JAECWM010000122.1, read as the reverse complement.
CCCACAACAGGCAGTACTTATGTAGAGCATTTATCATCGTTTGCAGTTCGGCGGGTGAATCGGCGAGAATAACAATGTCATCTGCGTACAAAAGCGCCTTAATCGCGCATCCTCCTATGTTAATGCCGCAAGGCAGATGATCCGTGATGTCGTTTAAAAAAAGAGAAAACAGAAGAGGGCTGAGTAGACATCCTTGCTTGACTCCGGCTTCAGTGGGGAACCACTCGGATAATTGTTCACCATCCCATTCTGCTGCCAAGTTATCCGTGTACAAACTCTGAAGAACGTTAAGGAATTTTGAAGATATACCAATATTGCTGAGCTTGTATGTCAGTGTTCTTCTGTCTATGGAGTCAAAAGCGGCCCTGAAATCTAAAAAAAAAGCATATAACTTGTTTCCGCTGTCAATATATGACCTTGCTATACTGGTGAGGCTAAAAATGTTGTCGACTGTCGAATATCCTTTTCTAAAACCGGCTTGGAACTCTGTCAAAACATCGTAGTCTTTTAGCCAGTTTTTCAGCCGATCAAGCAGTAGTGCAGAGAAGACTTTAGCTAACGCGTTCTGAAAGGATATGCCTCTGTAGTTAGCTGTCACTTTCGGATCGCCTTTCTTAAAAATGGGAAAAATTATAGCGTTTTGAAAGCTTTTAGGGACTGTTTCAGTCATTAAGAACTGGTTGAATACAGTGACTAGGTAGGCTTTGAACTGAGGGGTGGCATGCTTTATGAACTCCGATGGTATCCTGTCGGGACCAGGTGCCTTTCTTTCTTTTAGCAACGCAAGTACATTTTCCACTTCTTGTCCTGTTACACGTCCATCTAAGGTCTGATTTTTTAACAGAGGCATTGCAAAATGAAGTGAAGCTGTCCAATCTGGTGGCGCTAGAAGATCGCGAGAAAATCCAATATGTCCTGCTATCTCTTATGGAATCCAGAGAACTAGCTAGGTTTGTGTAAAATTGAGTCCGAGCGTTTAGGCAAGTTAACTTGTAAGTGGCGTTGGCTTCGTGGTACGCTATCACTGCACTGGTCGAGTTTGTCGATTTAGCCTGCCTTTACATGTGAAATGAACGTTTTCGAGCTGCTTCACATTGCACCGTATACCATTCTTGTTTGAAGTCCGTGGCCTTTCGTCGACATCTAGTGTTAGCAGCTTTGGTAATGCACTCTGTGAGAAATCCTTCAAATTCGTCAGGGGTTCTTAGCTCCGACAAATCTTTTGTTGCCAAGTTTCGATCCAACTTTGCCTTGTACATTTCAGTATCCCTATTTTTCCAAATCAAGCTTGGTAGAAGCTTAAGCGGCTCTGTGGCTGAAGTTGATGTTGTGGATAACAGTATTGTCGACTCTAGCGGGAGATGATCTGAATATATTTGATCGCTAACTTTGAAGTCCTTGATGGTTTCTATCCATTTACCGCGTGCCAAACAAAGGTCGATCGCGGATCGTGCTTCTCCTCTCATAAAGGTATAATCGCCCAAAGGATCGCTTAGCGACCTTCCATTGACTACCGTAAATCCAAACATCTCAATTAATTCCTTGAGATGCCGGCCATTGGCGTCTGTCACTTTGTCTCTAGCGTAACGGACTTCATTAAGGGCGCTTGTCACTAAAAGTGGGTCAAAGCCGTAGAGTTGAGCTTCTCCCAGCCTTGCGTTACAATCTCCTATGACTAATGTATTTTCATTCAGTCGAACATTGTTTAAAACCTCGTATAAATTTCCAGAATCTCTTTCCCAATGGTTACAGTTGATATACAAAAAAAATCATTATATATAAGTTTATTTTTTATTCCTGCCACGTTATAGGACAATATTCGGATCTCCTGCCTTTCTATGTTACACAGGGCAACAAAATCGAACTTTTTGAAAATTCCACGGATCATTTGCATTTTTCCATGACAATTGGGTTCTCCTGAGTCCAAGTCCCATACAAAATTATTTTCCATCACCTATAGGTTCCGCGGTATAGCGACGAATAGAAAAGTCGCATGTTGGACGACATTTTGAATTATGTCGCCTATTCCAAAGAAGTTACCGTGATATTTTTAGCTGGATTATACACTCAAGACACCACTGCACTGAACAAAAATTTTCCCCGGCTTGGACATTTGTCCATTCCGTTGGAATAAGTCGTCAAAGTCGAAATCTCATATTTTACTTAAGTTTTTGTCGCATTCAAGGGCCTTTTAAAAATATACCTAAAATGGTAGAATTTTTTATTTAACCTAGATTTTATAGCCCTATGTTCGCTTCAATTTTGGTTTTCATGCCTATCGTGATAATATTTTATTGGAATTCTTATAGCAATAAAAGTAAATTTTTATTTGCGATACTCGAAGAGTAAGCAAATACTGTAAACGATCAAATGTCTGTCTGTCCGTCTGTCCGTACAAACATCGAGATCTCGGGAACTATAAGAGCTAGAGCCACCAAATTTTGCACACAGACTTCTAGAAACAAAGCGCAGATCAAGTTTGTTTCAAAACTTGACCACGCCCCTTTTACCGCCCACAAACCGCGAAAATCTGTGGCGCCCTCATTTTTTATGCAATCGTAACGGTTTAAAAAGAAATATAATGATATGTGCACTGTCTTACTACACTCCGAACCATTTTGTGCTCTAATAAATAATAAAGAAGTTATAGAACATTTTGCTATGCCTTATACATATGTAGTTAATGTAGCCCCATAGGTGGCGACTCTATCGTTTTTTTTTCGTTTTGTTTTTTTAAAAAGGGAAAATGAGTATCGCAAATCTTATAGTCGGGAACCCCGACTATAGCGTTCTTTCTTATTTTTACTTTTTCTACTACTAAATTTTCTCCCCATTTTTGAAAAGTCAGAGCTTATTGGTCCACAAGAAAACAATTTTTAACTCAAATAATATACGCAGTGGTTTAAGATCCAGACTTTTCAAATGAAAAATAAGTAGTAAAAAAAGTACTTTTATTGCTATAAGAATTCCAATAAAATATTATCACGATAGGCATGAAAACCAAAATTGAAGCGAACATAGGGCTACAGATTCAAAGAAAAATAAAAATTTTTACCATTTTAGGTATATTTTTAACAGGCCGGTGAATGTGACAAAAACTTGACTTATACGAGAGATTTCAACTTTGACGTCTTGTTCCAACGGCTTGGACAAATGTCCAAGCCAGGGACAATTTTTGTTCAGTGCAGTGGTGTCTTGAGTGTATAATCCAGCTAAAAATATCACGGTAACTTCTTTGGAATAGGCGACATAATTCAAAATGTCGTCCAACATGCTACTTTTCTATTCGTCGCTATACCGCGGAACCTATAGGTGATGGAAAATAATTTTGTATGGGACTTGGACTCAGGAGAACCCAATTGTCATGGAAAAGTGCAAATGATCCGTGGAGTTTTTTTAGTGTTGCCCTGTGTTATCGGCCTCATCATTTGCACAAGTATTCGCAGTTACAAGTACTCGGACGTGTTTTTCCTACGCTCCTCCTTCACATCGTGATTTCCCTGTGAAAACATACTCGATTCATCTCAGTTTTTGAACATATTGTCAGTAACACTGCAATCTTATGCAATACGTGCCGTTTGAATAATTTAAATAAACAGTAACATAATAACTTGCAAAACTAAATTGGCAACAGAATATATTTTCTAATTCTCTGTTTTGCCAGCGTTACCGCTAAACCTAAAGTTTTGTTGGTGTAATTGCTCTCTCTGTGTTTGCCGCGAACATTCACACGATCGTGCTCGGTTTTGCAAGCGCTACCGCAAAACATAAAGTTTGTTGTTGGTGAAATTGCTCTCTTTGTGTTTGCCACGAACAATTACACGAACTCGTAATCACTGCACTTCGCTTCGCGATAACTTCGTCTCTCTGGCCTGCTGCTGCTCTGCTCTTCGACGCTTACATCCGACTGCTCTCTGCCCTGCTGCTGCTCTGCTCTTCGACGCTTACATCCGACTGCTCTCTGCCCTGCTGCTGCTCTGCTCTTCGACGCTTACATCCGACTGCTCTTTGCCCTGCTGCCGCTCTGCCCTGCCGCTGTTGCCGCTTATACACCTACGCTTGTCTGCTGCACAGTGACCTGATACTCAGCCAAAATGACTATCATTTGCACTGCTAATAAATGCGAGTATAAAAACATTATCAGCGGAGAAACATATCTTTCATGCTGGTTGTGCGACAACTGCTCGCACGTTAAGTGTGCCGGGGCCGGTTTTAATGGCCGTGTTGGGGATTTAATCTCCAAAAAAGTCGGCTTTACCTGGTCTTGCACGTCATGCCGTGAGATGACGGATGAAATGCGCACCTTCATGAGGCAAACTAGGACCGGATTTATGGAGGTACGAAAACTCCTCACCTATGAACTATGAACGACAAATTCCTGGCAGTGGAATCCCAGTTTCTTGGCCTTAAGATTCTTAGTGAATCACCGAAAAGGAAGATTCCAAATAATCTGCAACTACCTGCAAACGGGCTGCCAACCACGATACTCTCTACTCCTACTGGCGCTAACAACATGGAACATTCTCCAAACTATCTAACACCGTCTCTTCCACCTGCTCAAACTACTCCATCTGGATCTTCAGACAATTTACCAATGCAGTCTCATGCGGCATTGGCTGCGGCATCCCCTGCTAATATTCCAAAGGAAAAAAAACGTCGCCACTCCTGGATTGCAGCTGGTTCCTGTCGACTCAGTCTCTGCATCAAGTGCAGTTCCTATTATCAATGATCTGCCACGCCCAAGCCAGGTGGCTTCTGGTTGCTCTAACATCCCTTTGAGTGGTGTTCCAAGTGGCCAGAAAAAAGTGTGGGAACTCCTGCGGTCTCCGGCATCCCTCTAAGCGGGGTCATGCAAAAATCCCTATTTGTATCCAGACTCAACCCAGAAGCCACTGCCGAGGATGTGAGAATCTACCTATGCGAAAAACTTCTTGCTCCGGATAACGCTATTTCGGTCTACAAATTTAATTTTAAGCAGAAGCGTAACATATCTTCATTTAAAATTCTTCTTACAGACCATTTTTTTCCTAAAGCACTTGATTCTACAATTTGGCCAGTGAATACGTTAGTTCACGAGTATCTCCAAAAGGACAAGATCCGGGGCTCGAGTTCAGCTGCTTCAAAAAACTAAATAACTTGTCAATACTCTATTTTGTTGTTTATAGAGTTGACCGCCCCACCCTAGGTGGAGGCGTTTTAATTGCAGTCCACAATTCACTGTCTTCAGAGCTTTTTACTATTGAAAATGTTCATTCCATAGAATTTATAGCAGTCAAAATATCTATAAATAGTACTAACATTTATTTAACTTGCTCTTACATTCCGCCTAAATCTGACATAAATCTGTATTTAATGCACCTTTCTAAAATTGACTTAGTTTCATCTGCAATTGGTGATGAAGATCTTTTAATTGTAATGGGTGACTTTAACTTGCCTAACCTGCTTTGGGTGACATCACCGGACTCCAATATCCTTTTTACTGAGAGTCAACATGACTTCATCGACGGCCTATCTGATTTGTCTTTGGGTCAGATTAACTTTGTTGAGAACAATAAAGTCAGGCTCCTTGATTTAATCTTTGTAAATAATGAGACCCTTACAAGTGTGCTCAGATGCTCACCCTTTTCCACTCCAGAAGATCCATATCACCCAACTTTGTTATTGAAAGTTGAGATTAATGCAGAAACTCGTAGTACATCGGCCACACGAGTCAAATGTTTCCGTAGAGCCAATTTTAACGGTTTGAGCCAACACTTGGGTGCCATTGATTGGTCACCTTTAAAATCATGTTATGATCTAGAGACTGCAGTGTCAATGTTCTATGAGTCCTTGCACTCGTCAATCAACATTTTCGTCCCAGATGTACCCGTTATTGACTCGTCCAAGCCCCCATGGTTTAATAAGAACTTATCTTACCTTAAAAACAAAAAATCGAGGCTATACAAAAAATATTTAAAAACCAACCTCTCAGTAGACCTGGCGACCTGGCGCTCAGAATTTACACTTGCCGCTAACCAGAGCTACGCTCGTTACGTTGAGAACATACGCACCGATCCAAAACATTTTTATTCCTTTGTGAATTCTAAAAGAAAGTGTAATTGTTATCCCTCATCTCTTCAACCTACTCTTCACAGTCCTATAGCTCCTCTACTCCTTATCCTTACCCTCTACCCCACATTAATAATAACTATGTTCCAAATTTTGAAGTCAGTGACGTTCTCAAAGCCCTTCTGTCCCTTGAAATATCGTGTTCAACGGGTCCTGATAAGATACCAAGCTGTGTCCTTAGAAACTGTGCCGAAGCTTTGTCCTGGCCAATCACTTTTTTATTCAATCAATCTCTGCTTCGTTCAGAATTCCCAAATATTTGGAGCGAATCTTTTATCATTCCTCTGCATAAAAAAGGCTCAAGATCCGATGTTGAAAATTATCGCGGTATAGCTAAACTCTCTGCTATACCTAAGCTTTTCGAACAGTTGGTAACCTGCCAAATTCATCATATGTGTACTTCCATAATCTCTCCAGCTCAGCATGGCTTTGTTAAGCATCGGTCAACTACAACTAATCTACTTGAATTTTCTTGTCTTATTCATCGTAGTTTTCTTAATAAATGCCAAACTGATGTTGTCTTTACAGATTTCAGCAAGGCATTTGATTCAGTAAACCATAGCCTTCTCCTTCACAAACTGTCTCTTCTAGGATTTCCACCCATTTAACTAAACTGGATTTCGGCATATCTCTCGAATAGAACTCAACGTGTTCTCTTTAACAATCAATTGTCTTCTGTTGTAAATGTGTTCTCTGGTGTCCCCCAAGGCAGTCACTTAGGTCCACTACTTTTTGTACTTTTCATAAACGATCTTCCCAACGTCATATCTTTTGCCACCACTTTAATGTATGCTGATGACGTAAAAATTTGCCTATCATACTCCGATCAAATCTCTCATCACCGCCTGCAATCGGATCTAAATGAATTACAGTCTTGGTGCTCCATCAACTTGTTACACCTTAACTATGCAAAATGCAAATCGATGTCCTTTTATCGAACTGCAGCTCATATTCAACCTTACGATCTTGGTAATTGTATTTTGGAACGTATTTCCAAAGTAAATGATTTAGGTGTTTTATTCGATAGCAAATTATGTTTTAAAAGCCACATTTCTGTTACTATTGGTAAAGCTAGGGGGGTTCTAGCCTTCATTAAACGTTGGGCCAAGGAGTTCGACGATCCATACACAACAAAGACTTTGTATGTTTCCATGGTTCGCCCTATTTTGGAATATTGCTCGATTGTATGGAGCCCTCAATACAATGAACAACAAATATTAATTGAGTCAGTTCAAAAGCAGTTTCTATTATTCGCTCTGCGTCAGCTGAACTGGGATCCGACTAGACAGTTGCCACCCTATGAATCTAGATTAAAATTAATTGATTTACAATCCCTAAAACATCGCAGAATGTGTGGTGGAGTAATTTTTTTACATAAACTCCTTACAGGTGAGGTAAACTCCTCCCTTCTCCTCAGCTACATTGACATCGCTGTCCCTTTAAGATTTACCCGAACTTTTCGCCCAATTCACCTGCCAATTTGTAGATCAAACTTTGAAGTTCACGAGCCTTTTAGGGTTCTATGTTCAAATTATAATTTATTGTATACTGTAATATCTTTGGAAAATTCAATAGAATGTTTATCAGCTAAAATTTACTCCTTTCTTGAGTCTTCGAGTGGTCTGTACTAATAATCTTGCTTTGTTATACTCTTATTTAAGTTATATTTATTTTAGTAAATAGTTATGTTAAGAAGAGTTAGCAGTTCATTGTTTACTATAAACCCAATAAATTAAATTAAAAAAATTGTATTTTAAGCCAAGCCACAGCTTCTCCATTGATGTTTTTCTTTCTATTATTCGTTGATTCTTTTAGTTTTCTTGTAGAAATAAAATCTTTTTGATCCAATTGTACTACCGAAAATATGTTTCTAATCTTACATGATTTTATTAAATTATAATAATAATGGGATGTATAAAAAATTTGATTTTTTAATTTTAGTTTCTATCAAACCAAAGTCGCGATCATTTGGCAAAAAAGAATGGCCGGATACCATAAATTTATGATCCATTGTTTCAACATTATTATCAGATGACTGAACAATTTTTAACCATATTAAAGCTATGTTTATTTGGGGTGCCACAGAAACCGTTCCAACCAAATTCCAACCGAATGTCAACCCCTACTCTATGTAAATTCCAACCTACTTTGGTTGGAACGGTTTCTGTGGCACCCCCGAATGTAATGATTAAATGACTTATACCACTATCAAAACGAACAATATCTGTACTTCAGTAAACAACTAAAAAAGAAACACATTTCAAAGAGTTAATTTGCATGGCATAATGCTAATCTCTTCAGATTATGGTATTTTATTAAGATTTGATAAGTAATAGCTGATAAAATAGATTTTTAAAATTTTTGACTTAGACCACTTTCAAAATCATGGGCTCATATGTGAGGTTTTAAAATATATCAAAATTTTTACTATGACTCCATATTGTGCTTTGATCAAAATGTTAAGTCATGCCTTAGGCTGACGCAATACATCTTATTATTTTGTTTTTTTTTTCTAAGCGCGAGAATACTATCCTATAACTTTTAAAGAAATCGCAGTTTCTTGCGACAAGAATGTAAACGCGAAATCTTAAAAATAGGATGGCATATGGGCTGATCCGAGAAATTTGAAACCAGCGCGAAAAATCATAAAAATTCAACAAATCTAAGCAAAGAAGTTAATTAATTTGTATGAAGTAACTTACAAGTAACTGATTAATATTAGCAAACAATTTTCATTTTCTTATGAGAATATATGACAACATTTTGTTCACAAAGTGCCGTTTACATGTTGAACTATTTTATCAAGACAAAAACATTACCAAATCGTAGCTTAATTATAAATTATACAGGCCTGTTCCAGTTTTCACTCGGAAGTGGATTTGATAACATTTGCGGATTTCCCTTTAACATTGTCGAATTTCCCTTAAACAATTGGGGATTTGCCTTTGAATTTCCCTTTTATTCCCAAACAAAATCAGCTGACTGGCAACTGGCCACCAACGACAAAAGCGTTTGATTTGTTTGAGTTTGCTGCCTTGGGGATGATTAAATTTTGGCCTGCTGGTGTTCATCAGCCATGGGCATAAATGGTTTACTAATTTAACGCATAAAATAGAAGAAACAAGTATTGGCGGCCACAAATACAAATTTTTATATATTTGTTTATTCGATCAGCTGTTCTGGTGGCAGTCATGTGAAACCAGAGTTGCCGAAGCCGATAATAAAGGTCCCAGCCACACGTGTTTACACAATTATTTCATTAAATTAAGCGGTAATAAGCACAAAAACTATTTTAAATTTAACTTAGATAAAATACCTTTCTATCCATAGTAACACGAGCACAAAAGGGCTTACTTAAAATAAATCCCAAAAAAATACTTATTTTATTTCGTACCATGACAACCCTTGCATTTTCTCTCCAAATTCGTTCGGAAACTGGAACAGGGGCGGCGGATTTGTCAAAATGCTGAAGGTTAGAATCGTCCCTACTTTGAGGTGCAGCCGCAAAATAATTTTTAAAATGTCAAATATGTTGTTATCAACAAATTTAAATATGCAATATTGTTCTTAAAGCATCAAAGAATAGGGAAAAAATATCATTTGCACGTTAAATTATCGCAAAGTATTTTTAAACAATTAATTTCTGTGCTTGCGGATCTGAATCCGCCAGCCAAACGGCTGGCCGAAAGTTTCCGTGAGGTTTCGCTCGGAAGCTAACAGAGAGTTAACGGAGGGAAATTCATTTCCGTGAGGATTTGTCGGAAGTGAATATTAGAACAGGTCTGGGAAATTCGAATCCGAGTGAATCTTTCGGAAGTGAAAACTGGAACAGGCCTGATAAATTAGCTTGATGAAAGAAGTGTAACGTCGCAACGTAACGTCCCCAGAAACACTTAAATAATATTATCTTTCCTATTCTTGATTCGTTAAAAAATGTGCAAACGCACATAAGCCTCAAATTTTACTTCCATTTTTGTAACGTCCGCAACGGAACTTTAGGCAAGCATAATTTTTTTTCAAAAACAATAGACCTTTTTTAAAATTAGTTTAAAGGAAACTGCATTTGATTTTGGCGAGGTAATTTATTTTATTTTTATTATTTACAGTACACAAAACAAATTTAAGATCAATTTCAAATGGAAATCTATACGTTATATTCGGGGTGCCACAGAAACCGTTCCTCCCGAAGTCCGCCCAAGTTCCAACCCAAGGCAAAACCGTCGGTGCCACAGAAAACTCTATCATTTCCCCCGTGTTTTAAACGACAGTTTTATAAAATAAGCATACTTGCACCTTTTTATAAATAATGAAAAATTTTTTAAAACAACGTTAATGAATTGTATGTGCTATCTGCATACAAATTTTTTATGTTTTGATCTTTTTATATTTTAAATTAATAAATCTCCAAAAACCGTCACCTCAAAAATTGCTTGTGTGATTCCGGCCAAATTCCACCCGAGAAACCAAAATGCCAACTTGCTCCAAATAGAAAATGCCAAATTTCGGAGTGATTTTCATATTTTAAATATGATTGTTATTATTGTTATGGTACGCTATACTATTGTTTATAACTATAACTATAGCGTGTCAAAATTTCAAGTGAAAATAAGTTGTACTTCTTGTGAAATTAATAAAACAAATCGTTGCATTGCACTTAAGTGTGACCGCGTGTGGCAAAAAATACCGGCTTGGGTAAAAACCTTAAAAAACGACGAAGAAGAAGACAAATTGTATAAAAATGCAAGTGAATTCAACAAATTTTGAATATTATTGCCTTAATGTTGTTTAGTTTTAGGGGAAAGCATAGGAAATCAAAGCGAGCCCCCGTGCTCTTGATTTTTATATTAGAAAACGCCGCTTTCACAAAAGGATTCGCTCTGGGGGACTGATTTTAAGTAGCGGGCTCTCATAAGAAGCCATGTAATACAGGGATGGCTTCTGTTGTTTAGGTTGGCGCTCATTTTAAAATGTTGAACTATTTTGTTCGTTACGATTTATGTGTAGAGTTTTTTTTAGTTGTTGGTATTGTCTTGCAAAAATAAGTAAAACTTGGCTTGAATTTATTGAAAAATAGCAAATAAATGACAAATAAAAATAAGAAGTCAGCCCTGTCTTTTTTCCGAATCGTTAGTCCCAACAACAAGTTCGAGACGGTTTCTGTAGCACCGACGATTTTTTTCCGAATTTCCGAAAAATTACTCCCCAAAACCGTCGACGGTTTCTGTGGCACCCCCGATTATAATATCAAATTTTATTTTCGTTTGTGATATTACAAAACATGAATTTGAAGAGACGTCCTGGGTTCAGGACCCAGCCAGGCCGATTCATTTTTTTAAACAATTGATATTATTATTCTCGTTACTCGTAGTGTAAAAGAGAATACTGTGAACGTTGCAAATGTCTGTCTGTCCGTTCGTCCGTCTGTCCATCCGTCCGTCCGTACAAACGTCGAGATCTCGGGAACTAAAGAAACACCAAATTTTGCACACAGACTTATATCAGCAAAGCGCAAGATTTTCAAAACCTGACCCCTTTTAATGCCCACAAACCGCGAAACTTTGAGGTGTCCACATTTTTAATGACAGAGAAAAGATGCCTTATTAAATGTTGTTTGTCCTGAAAATATCTACACAGATATCCAAAAATCTGGCCAGTTTTAAGAAATTGTGTATACAAGTGCGTTTAAAATGTATTGAGCTTGAAAGCAGGCAATTCATTTTTATTTGCGATACTCCAAGAGTAAGCAAATACTGTGAACGTTGAAAATGGCTGGATGTCCGTCCGTCCTTCTATACGAACGTCGAGATCTCGGGAATCATATAAGCTAGAGCCACCTTATTTTGTACACAAATTACCCCAAGTAGATCAAATTTGTTTCAAAACCCGATCACGCCCCTTTTAACGCCCAAAAACTGCAAAACTTTGTGGTGCCCACATTTTTAATGCTAGAGAAAAGCCTTATAAATGTTATTTGAATTGAAAATATCTTCTAAAATATCTAATAATTTTGAAAATCTGGCCATTTTCAAGAAATTGTGTATAGAAGTGCGTAAAAAAATTTTATTGTGCCCGAAAGTGGGCTAACCATTTTTTTTTAAGAGGGCGCTAAAAATTGATTGCGCTTTTTAAAGAGGGCAATGAGTATCGCAAATATTATAGTCGGGGAACCCGACTGTAGCGTTCTTTCTTGTTTAAAGTGTATTTGTTTTTGGTACTAAATTTTTATTGCATTTGTTTTTAAATATTTCTTGTTTAATTTTGTAATTTGTAGGGGAGAAGTGGGGGTTGTGGGCATAGTTTTGTTTTTGGCTTATAATTACCGAACTAGTGCATATTATTTGGACATATGGGTATCTGTGTAAAGCTAGAGACCTAAACTAACTAATTATGAAGAAACATACTTGATTTCGTCATGCGAAAAAATTTCATATGGACTTTTGTAAAACCGTAATTTTTAGCTAAAATTTTTTTTTGGGGGGGTTGTGGGCACCCTGGGAAAAAATGCTGCAAATGGAAAAAAACCGCAACCAATATCAACATAACGACAATTTATTTATTTCAAAGACTACATAGGCGTTATTCATTGTCGGAAACACAATTTTGACATGTGTAATAACTGGCCCGCATGTCAACACATTTCAGACGAAAAGCTCGATCGCAAAATTACAAATCTTGGTGATAATCCCTCTCAGCGGGAGAGGATCATTTTCCAAGAGCCTAAGATTTCTACAAGAATGTTCTAGAGGGTTCCAAACAAATTTTAGAATAATACTTTGACTAAATAAAAATGCATTACACTTACCTTTTTAATCGATTCACTTTAATTAATACACTATTGAAAATCTTTGAAAAAAACTTCACCACCTTTATCAAGCACAAAAAAAACCAATTCGTTCATTTCAAAAAGCAAACGCGTTCGTTTACTTTGATATTTGGCATAAATCATACACAAGGTAATTGCTTGCGAATGACATTACCAAAAAAAGTCAATCTTCATTTTGTGAAAAGATACGTAGGGGTGCCCACAACCCCCCCATGCCCACAACCCCCACTTCTCCCCTATATATTTTTTTTTAAGTGAAACTTCTTTAGGCGCATGAGGGTAAAATTTGTACAAATGAAACGTCATGAAAATGAAACGAAAAAGTCGAAAAAGAGAGATAGAGCGATCGAGTCCGATTGAGAGAGAGTAAGACAGGGCGAACGTAAAAGAGAAAAATGTATATGTATATTCCTGTCCCTCTCTCACCGCTGACGAACGTTCTCTCTGTTCTCTTCTTTCCTCTCTTCGCTCTGAGCGCGCTCGCACATGGTGCGAATATATGTGGTCTCGTCCGCTTTGCTGAGGACGTTAAATATGTTTACCTCTCTGTCTCTCTCAATCGGTAGAATGAGGTAGCCAGATAGAGACTGGCACAAATAACGTCCTCAAAAGAGAGCAGCTCTCTCGTTGAGACCACCTTACACATATAGTTGCACCATGCGCTCGCACAAAGTTGAGAGAGTAAAAAACGCTTTCCGGTTTAAAAGAGCGCGCTCTTTTATAGATATCGATAAATTATCGGTAAAAAAAAACAAGTTGGCAGGCCTGCATGCAAACCAAAAAGTGTTACGCAGCCAGATAGCCAGATAGCCAGCCACAAGTGAAACTAATATAAAGCGTTTAAAAATAGAATGAGCTTGCTTGTGTAAGAATACGATTTTGAAGGTGAAATCATTTCTGTCACAGAAATTCTGTGACATCAGTTGAGCACAATGCCAAAAATTGTGGTGCGAGAATGTGAAACAATTAAAAATAAAATATCTGTTAGACGGCCAGTTAAAACATCAACACAACGTGTACGTAAATTCAGAGAGCGAAAAAGGCTTTAAAAAATGCAGCTAGCCAAGAGTTGAATATCTCATCGTCCATCATCACAAAAACTAAACTAAAAACTCCAGCAGAGTGTAGTCGTGACTACAGAGCTCGAATAAGACAAAAATATGAAGAAAATCCTCAACCTTTGTCTTCGACTTTACCAATTGAAAAAAATAAAACTTCAACCTTTCAGAAAACATTATTGAAGATTTTCAAATATCATCAAATATTATTAATGCTAATAATAATAATAATAACAACAAAAACAATAATGGTGATAAGAATAACAATAATACAATAATGGTGATAATAATTACAATAATAACAATATTGGTGATAATAATAACAATAATGGTGATAATAATAACAATAATAACAATAATGGTGATAATAATAATATTAATAATAACAATATCGAAGATGAAACCAGATTGTCAATAATAGAAATAACACGAGACGTATTAAAGATGATGATTTACGTGTAGAAGATATAATTAGTTTCTTGCATCAAAAACTACTTCCATACAGCCACGGAGGTGCTGCTATTCTTGGTAATGAGAATAATAAAATACCACTTGTTTTGGGTGGTGACTTTAACACTTATTTTGCAGTTGATTATTCCAAACCATTAATTAACTTTCTGGAAGAAAACTTTAGCCTACAGCTGAATAATAATCCAAACACACCAACTACAAATTCAGGAACGACAATAGATGCTACTTTTACAAGATATTTACATAATGTTAAAACACTAGCTTATATTGCATATTTTACGTATCATAATGCTTTAGTCACAACAACACCTATAGAAATCGCGTCGAACAATGTAAATATTGAAGAAGTAAATTAATAAAAACTAAATTTATAATTTATATTAATTTTCAACACTTTTATTTTTTCCCTTCCTTTAAGTCTCGGAAATCTAAAGTTTTAGATTTGTATAAATATAGACTGATAAATAAGTTCGCCAAAGAAGTTTCACTTCTGGCATTTGTACTTTGTACGCACGCACTTTTTTTTGTATTTTGTATTATATTATTATAAAATATTATTATTTTAAAATTGTAAAATACAAAAAAAATAAAAATTTAAATAATGGGACCATCTTGTCACCACGTCCTTGTGTCTAATATATAGGTTTATATACTCGAAGACCCGGCAGACTCCGTACTGCCTCAATCGATAAACAAAAGACCTAAACGTTTGTTCACCTAAAATGCTGGCTATTTATATGGTTTAAACTTGATATTAACAGCCAAACACTGTTATGAAACATTTTGTTAATCAATTTGAAGCTTTCTCATAAACTATATTTTTTGTTTTGTTTTGTGGAGCGTAAATAATCAATGAAGATGGTTTACCGACGCGCGAACACGCGACGTATAATTGTCCATGCGCGAAACAGGGAAACTCCAAGTTGATTCCGCAAACTTCTAGAGACTGTCCTTGGGATTTATTTATTGTCATCGCAAAGGCCAGACGTACTGGAAATTGTAAGCGTTTAAAATCGAATGGTAAATCCGTTGGAATCATAGGTATTCGCGGCATCAAGACATCCTCTCCTTTGTATTTTCCTTTTATTATTGTTGCCTCAATGACGTTATTCATCAGCTTTTTCACAACTGGAAGAGTCTGGCGAAAATCACACGACAACAGAATCATGGCCCTTCAAAAATATTTTGGTTGTCACGAAGATCTTTCAATGTTCTGTCCAGTGCCTCCAGTGACCTCTTATGGGCCATTGTCCATTCATTCCAAACAATTAATTTGCATACCTGTAGGATCTTGGCCATAGCGCTATTTTTGGAGGTGTTGCAAATTGGTATTTCGGTGATTTGCACGTTTAATGAATAATCAATTGCCGGGTCATAGTGGAATGCAGCTCGTTCAAGAATCACAGAAGCACTACGTCTGCGCATTCGGTCAAGTTCATTTTGTCGTGCTTGCTGTCGTTGTGTTTGATGAGTACGAGCTCGTTGCATTCTAAGCCTATCTACTTCATTATCACTCACCAAAGAACACAATTCTGACATAGCATTACTACTGTTTTCTTTATCTGTCTCTCTCTGGTCATCAGTGCGGTAGCTCTTCACACATTTAATTGACTGCGACGACCTAAGTCAGGTCTTCTTCTCCGCGGCATCGTAACGTATTTAATCACAATGAGAAAATTGTACGCTCACTTTACAGTAATTTTTCACTATCACAAAATATCAACAAAAAAAGAGCACACTACTTGGATTGAAAATCAGTACTACGAAAACGTTTGTATGGGAAATAGAAAAGAGCTGTTTTGAGGGTTTTCGCGGCAATTATTATTTTTCGCCTTTTAAAACTTCCCTAGACCTCCACGAACATTTCAAGACAAATTTAAGATAAATCCGTTCAGCCGTTCTCAAGTTTTTGCGAGATTAACGAACAGCATTTCATTTATATATATATAGTAATATGTTTATGTTTTTTTATTAATAGTTGAGCCGAATTAATGTCCCGTCAATTGACTAAGGACAACGCTTGAGAATAAACACACGAAACACACGAAAGATTGAGTTAACGTTTTTATTGGTTGGATCTCAGCTTAAGACTAAAATCTGGTGACAAAAATATTTCTTGGGCTGCCCTTTTGTTTACATTACTTTGGGAGCGAGAGCGCCCGTTTGGGATATTAGTTGTACATAAGTTTGAGAGTGAGAGTGCCCGTTTGGGATATTGGTTGTACATAAGTTTGAGAGCGAGAGTGCTACTCAGGGAGCGGGACTTAGTCATTGCAATAATTGTTTATGTTATTGAGGAGCAGCATCGCCTGCTCCGGATGTGGATTGTTTACATTGATTCAGCGTGGGATCGCTTACTCTGCATATTCTTATTTGTGAATATGTGAATATGTCACTTCCCTCCCCTTAAAAAGGGTTGCCTATGCTTGGGCTGGCATTTCAGGGTACAATGCAGGCAACTCGTTTTGTGCCGGTTCTATTTCTTGTTGTGGTTCTTGATTATTTTTTGCTTGTTTTCTAATTTTTGTATATAAAAAGGTAAGGGGATTTAGTGTAAAAAATTTTGATAGGACAAGAAAAATAATAAGAACAATAACTACTAATGTTATAATTACGTAAAGTGTGGTATTATTTTCTGAAATTAGGTTTAAAACGTCATTATGTTCTACTATCTTTATCTTGGTTACGTTAATCGGTGAATACAATGCTGTTAAATCAAATTCTGGACTTAACGAATTTTCGCTTAAAATAACATTTCCAATTTTAACTCTACATTGTTTTATTCTAATAATTTTGCTTCCATTTATTTTTATTTCGCCATTTAATTCTTGACAATTTTGTTCGATTGTAGTTTCAGGTAGATTCCATGTAAGTATAATATTTGGTTCAACGTATTGAATCATTTCTTTTGAAAGAGTTGGTATAAAATTACAAATTGGATTTTTGCGTCTAATTATATTTTTAATACATTCATTATTAACTTCTTTATTGTCTTGATTATAAATTTTATTCTCATCTTCAAAATATGATTGTTGATCTGAATAGTCTAACTGATACCCATTATGGTCGGGATAAGGAATTATTTTAATGGTGTTAATGATTTTGTGGTTAATAGGGATATGTGAAATAAGTAGTAATTCGTTATTTTTGTGGTCAATCCAAGTTGATGTTTTAATTAAAAGTATATTTTGGCTGTTAATGCATTCTAGTTTGTCGTAATTGAGTAACTTTGGATTAAAAAGTCCAAGACGTGAAAGTTGCATGCCCATTTCTATGTCTTCAATGTACTCAATAAATTGCATGAGTTCATAAACAAGTGTGTCAATGCTATTGCGGTTGTTTTCGTAGTTAGTAAGTTTCTCCAGTCCTTCATTCACAAACTTTACGACATCATTTAATTTATGAAGTTGAATTGAATTTTCTGCAATTAAATCTATTTTTTGTTAATTTTTACCCTATCATTTTCATCAAGTGTGCCAAAGAGAAATTTAAAAGATGAACCAATTATGTCGAATAGTCCACGTTTCTGCCTATTTTGCTGATGAATAGTTATACCATTTAATTCTTTCAATAGTTTGTTGTACAAATATTTCATTCTGGGCGAGTTTGTGATTTTGTTACCAAAAGATTCAGTGATAATATTGATTTCCGTTAAATTAATTTTTAAACAGTGATGTTCATACACTACCGGTATTTGAATTGGAATGCTTGAGAAGAGTAAATAGCCAAGGTCGGAATCTGGGTTGGTTATTTGAATTTGTTGAGTGTGGCCCGTGGTGAATAATAGAAACAACATCATTGTACAGAAAGTTCCTGTGGAAGTTTAACGGCATTAGTTTTCTTTTGTTTCTTAAATTGTGTTTTGTAGTATTGGGTTTCCCTATTTCGATTAGTAATTTTGTAATGGTCTTCGTCTATTTTTTCTACATTTTTATTTGCCTTAAATGGATTTTCTAATTTTCCCTTTTGAAGTGGACCTTTTCTGTATCTAGTGTCAATGTTAAATTCCTGTCGATCTTCATTTATTTTATCTATTTTCCTTTCTTTAATATTTTGAGTGTCTAATATTGGGTGCCCAGCGTATAAGAATATTTGAGCAGGTGTTTGTCCAGTGGTGTCATGTTTTATTTTATGGTTGTATGTGTAAAGAATTGTCTCTATCTTGCTTAATTTTACTTCTTCATCATCGGATGAGTT
The DNA here is from genome assembly GCA_018150695.1 of Drosophila oshimai. NCBI lineage: Eukaryota > Metazoa > Arthropoda > Insecta > Diptera > Drosophilidae > Drosophila > Drosophila oshimai. Next base: position 27,645 of record JAECWM010000122.1, on the reverse strand, counting down.
GATTATTCGGATTTTTTCATTTATTGTCTTATGTAGTCTTTCAACGTCTGCTACACCGTTTTTTGCCGTGTTGAGTTGTAATTCAATTCCTTCTGCTTCAAGCCATCGCTTTAAAGTCAAGCTGGTAAAAGCTCCGTCTTTGTCTGCCTTTAGTAATTTGGGTTTACCTAACTGATTAAAAATGCGCATTAGCGCGTTCCTGCATTCTATCCAATCCTTTGTTTTAATATGTTCAAGTGTAGCGAATTTAGAATAAATGTCAATGCAACTGATGTAATGTTTTCCCTCAGATGAATAAATATCTACCACAAATTTGTCTCGACAATGTTCAGGGTTGGGTGTGATTTTAAAAGGCATTTTGGTATTTCTGTGTTCTGTTTTAGCCAAATTGCATATGTTGCATTCATTTATTATATTTTGAATTAATAGTTGGCTATTTGGAAAGAAGTGATTTTCTTTGAATAATTTAGTCATTTTCTGTATACCTGGATGTAAAAGTTTTTCATGTGATTGAAGTATAATTTCTTTGAATTCGGCGTATGAGCAAACATTCTTTAATAGGTAGAGGCTGCGAATTACTTTAGTGTAAGTGGTATTAATAATTTCTCTGTATGCTCTTTGAATGATTTCAAAATCTACATCGTTTTCGATATAAATGGTAATGTTTCTATGAATAAAATGATCAAGTAAAATTTGTTTGGCCTTTTCGAGTGTCATTACATTATATTGGATTGTGGTAATGGAGTTACCGAATATTGTTGAATGCTCTACTTTATTTGTATCGGATTTAATGAAAATTATTTGTTTTTTGAAATAGTTTATTGGTTTTTCTGTTAAATGAATTAGGTTACTATTATCTTCTTCTGCACTATGTTGAGTAACTTCACTGTGATGATTTTCTTCAATTTTAATTCTTGATAATGCATCAGCAACTGAATTTTCTTTTCCTTTAATATAGTCGATTTTAAATTGGTATTCGTTTAACTTGGCCCTCCATCTTTGTAACTTGGCATTCGGTTCTTTTAAGGTATGCAGCCATCTAAGAGGTTGATGGTCACTAGCAATGAGAAAATGTCGTCCTAGTAAATAATGTCGAAATGTTTTAGTGGCCCAAACTATGGCGAGTAATTCCTTTTCGATAGCACTGTAATTTAATTCATGTTCATTAAGTGTTCTGCTAATAAAGGATATAGGATGACAGTTTTGAGAAAGTACGGCCCCAAGGGCTAAATTACTGGCATCTGTGGTTAAAGTGAATTTTTTTTCGAAATCGGGTAATTGGAGAATTGGTTCTCTAATTATTAAAGCTTTAAGTTTTTTGAATGCTTCTATGTAGTCGAGATTTTGTGTATCTATCTTTGCTCCTTTTTTTAAACATTTGGTCATTGGTTTTGCTATGTCTGCGTAGTTTGGGATAAATTTACGATAATAACCGGTTAAACCAAGGAAAGCTCTGATCTCTTTTACTTTTGTTGGAATTGGATATGAAACTATGGCTTTAACTTTAAGGGGGTTTGGTTTTATGCCATTAGGGGTTACGATGTGACCAAGAAAGCTAGCTTCTTTTTTTAAGAATTCACATTTGTCTAACTGCAATTTTAAATTTGCTTCTGCAAGTTTGGAAAAAACTAGTTGTAATGAATTTAAATGTTCGGTAAGGGATGTGGAAAAATTATAATATCGTCTAAATACACTAAACAGTGTTTATTGAGCAACGGACGAAGGATGTTATTCATGCACCTTTGAAAAGTAGCGGGTGCATTTCTAAGGCCAAATGGCATTCGAAGGTATTCGTAATGACCGCTTTTAGTGGAGAATGCAGTTTTAGATATTGATTCTGGGTCCATTTCTATTTGATGAAATCCCTTTGCCAAATCGATAGTTGTAAAATATTGGCATTTTCCTAGTTTACCAAGGATTTCGTCCATGTTTGGTATTGGATATCTGTCGGGAATAGTTATTTCATTGAGCTTCCTATAGTCAATTACTACTCTATACTTAATTTTACCGGAAGCATCCGTTTTTTTGGGTACTACCCAGGTAGGACTATTGTATGGTGAATTACTTTCCCTAATTAATCCTTGATTAAGCATTTCCTGCACTTGGTTATCGACTTCAATTTCGTGCGCTTGAGCAAGTGGGTACTGTTTTGAATAAATTGGGGAGTTATGTGTTGTATTTAGTACGTGTTTAATGGTATTTGTAAATGTTAAATTGTCTCCTTCTTCATATTGAAGATTTTTGAATTTATTTAATAAACTTTTCAACCTTAAAGTTTCCTCCTGATTAAGGTGACCTAATCGAAACAATCCAAATTCTAATTTTTTTATTGATTCCTGAGGTGATTTTTTAATTGGTTCTAGTTCCTTTTGGATATAAAAATTTTGGTTTTTTTCTGATTTTGAAGTTATTAATTTGTATGTTTTATCAAAAAGGGTAACTGTGCCATTTTTGTAATTAATAATTGATTGTGCATTTTTCAACAATTTTCTGCCAATCAGTATATCATAATTATTAGAAAAACTGTGTACATAAAATGGTTCATTTGTTTTAAAAATACTATTGCTGGGTAACATAATTACGTTGTTCAATGTAATGGGACCATTTGATGTCAAAACTTCACATTTAGTATTTTGAATAGGAAGACAAAATATATTTTTATTAATCATATTTATTGTGGATCCTGTGTCTATAAGGCAATTGTATGTGCAACCTTTGTATGCTATTTCTATGTATTGGTGTTGTCCGGGGCTGTTAACCGAAAATTTTCATTTGTCTCTGAGCTATTTTGATTTTGTTCATCTTTATTTTGGGTGGATTGTACCTGTTGTTGCCCTTCATTAATCAACCCATGGTATTGATTTTGGTCATAATACTGTTGTTCATAATAATTAGGTTGTATTTCTTCGTATTCGTGCGCGTCTTGAAATCTCAATTCGTCAATAGACATTTTGGTTTGCTCACTGTCCGATGGTCTTAGTCGTTTGGTAACCGGGAAGTTAGTATTTTTAGATGTGGAGGGTTGTTGTTGTTGGGGGAATGTATTTCCTTTAAAATATGCTGTTTGAGGATTTTGAATTTTATTGGAATGTTGTGGGTAAGGATTTTTGTGAGTAAATGGTTGTGAGTTCATGTATTGGTTAGGTCCGAAATTATTTGGTGCGTGCCACATAGCTTGGTTGTTAGGCATCTGCTGTGTATAGGTGGGTCTAAATGATGGCGTGTATTGATTAAAATTAGGTTGGAATGGCTGAGAATATTGTGGGTAACTTGGTCGATATTGGGTTTGGGTATTTGTATTGAATTTGTGTGGTTTCGAATTCTGATTAGGGTTTGAGTTTTTATTACGGTTTTCTGGATTTTTATTTAATTCAAAATTAATATGTTCTTCATATATTCCCTCATTTTGTGCAATAGTAATTAACGATCTTAAGTCTGCAATATCATGATGAACCAAAATTGTGAATAATTGTATTGGTAATTTTCTGATCAATATTTTAATGGAATCTTTAATCGCCTGAACATAAATAAGAAAATCTGGTTGGTTACCTTCCAGATGCAATTTCGAAATCAGCACTTGACGTCGTCTTTCTGCTTCCTCGCAGAACGCTCTCAGATTTCCTTTGTAAGGTGTCTCCCTGAAGTTCTCCAGTAGTTTATAGTTCGGTGTTTGGGGTTTAAATTCTGCAATTAGTCTCGATCTAAGGGTAGGCCAATCTTCAATGTTCGGAAGGCCCAATGATCGTGTTACGTGTCCGTCCAAGTTTCTTTCGATGGCTCCAAGAAGAATCCTCTGTTGTCGCACATCATTAGTTGGGTAGAGTGAGATTACATAGTCCACTCTGCTGACGAAGGTGTAGAGAGTTTCTGGAGCACCCTTAAATGGCATGATGTCTTTTAGCTGTCGACGAGCTTCAGCAAGGTTGTTGTCGCTTAGCGTAACGATTTGAGGTGCGTTGATAATTGGTGGTGTCATTGTTAAAGTAAAAAATTTTTTTTTTGTTATGGTAAAATTTTATTTTTGTTTATTTTTGGTTTCACTTATTAAAGTCTAATTGTTTGTTTAATTTTAACTTTTCTTAATATTTATTTTTTTATTAACTGTTACGTGCCTTTGGACATTGTTTTTTTTTTATTTTTGGTTTACTTTATTTTTGATTTCACTTATTAAGGTTTAAGTGTTTGTTTAATTTTAACTTTTCTTAAAGTTTATTTTTTTTTATTAACTGTTAGGTGCCTTTGGACATTGTTTTTTTATTTTTTGGTTTACTTTATTTTCGATTTCACTTATTAAGGTTTAAGTGTTTGTTTAATTTTAACTTTTCTTAAAGTTTATTTTTTTTATTAACTGTTAGGTGCCTTTGGACTTATTGTGTGTTTTTTTTTGTATTTCTATTCTTCCACTTTTTGTTGGACAACCGAATTGGAATTATAATCCAAGTTGAAGGATCTTGAAATGTGTTGCGTAATTGTTATTCGAGAACTGAATTATAAAATTTAATTTATTTTCCACTCGAGGTTCTTTTTTTCGGATACTTTTTGTATCCTACCGACTGCGCCAGTAATATGTTTATGTTTTTTTATTAATAGTTGAGCCGAATTAATGTCCCGTCAATTGACTAAGGACAACGCTTGAGAATAAACACACGAAACACACGAAAGATTGAGTTAACGTTTTTATTGGTTGGATCTCAGCTTAAGACTAAAAACTGGTGACAAAAATATTTCTTGTGCTGCCCTTTTGTTTACATTACTTTGGGAGCGAGAGCGCCCGTTTGGGATATTAGTTGTACATAAGTTTGAGAGTGAGAGTGCCCGTTTGGGATATTGGTTGTACATAAGTTTGAGAGCGAGAGTGCTACTCAGGGAGCGGGACTTAGTCATTGCAATAATTGTTTATGTTATTGAGGAGCAGCATCGCCTGCTCCGGATGTGGATTGTTTACATTGATTCAGCGTGGGATCGCTTACTCTGCATATTCTTATTTGTGAATATGTGAATATGTCACTATATAGATTAGAACCGCCGAGGCCCAAGCCAGCGGAGAGGCTTATTTTCTACCCCACATCAAAAGCCCGATCAAAGTTTTGGACAAGCGGCACGTGATCAGGATTGCATAAGTCGACAAGGCCGCACCAACAAGAAGGCGAAGTACTATGATGACCCCATAATCATCACCTGTTAAATGACGGATCGACTACAGTGAACTCTGTTGACAACTGTGCCTTGTTAAAATCAGTTTTGGCCAACACATCGCCGCCTCTAAAACTGTTCCGATGCGGCTACTGGAGTGGCTTTAAAACTTGAGCTGTATGCGCGAGGCCGTCGTATCAAAACTGTTGCAGCTGGAGATGAATGCTGTTCAAGATGTTTTCTTTTATAATTAGCATTTGGAATATAAGTCAAATAAGTAAAATTGTACAAATCCCTAGGGAACCAAAGAAGAAGGAGAAGAGTGCCAAAAGAACCAGATCACACCACCAGGAAGAGGGCTACATTTTCAACGAGGTAAACGGGTCACGCTGGAGTCACTAGACATCTTAAAAAAACACTGTAGCCTGCGTTTAAGCGCAAAAATTTTTAACGGAGTTGTTACAGAATTTTTTGAAACTGGTTAGAGTTTAAAGTTTTTTGGGTATTGGTGTAGGTATTTTCAACACAAATTTCCTCTTACAATGAAAATGTGGGCACCACAAAGTTTCGCGGTTTGTGGGCGTTAAAAAAGGCGTGGTCGGGGTTTGAAACAAACTTGATCTGCGTGGGGTATATAGAAGTCGGTGTGCAAAATTTGGAGGCTCTAGCTCTTATGGTTCCCGAAATCTCGACGCTCGTACGGAGGTACGGACTGACAGACGGACAGACAGACAGACGTTCACAGTATTTGCTTACTCTTCGACTACCGCAAATAAAAATTTGCAAGTAAATACTTTCAATACAAAAATTCTTATAAAATGATAACGTAATCGTTGGCCAAGAGCTCCACCCTCCCTATGTAATCAAACGCATTAATTTCTTTGACCCCCTCCCACCTATATGCGTAATATATGGACAGCCCCTTAGTTTAAATTATAATTTAATTTGCTAGTTTAAACCCAAAAGCTGCCGTAACCCCATGTGAGCAAAATTTAGTCCCGATATAACCCCGAGGAAAAACTAAGCGTATAATGTCCTCACGACAAAAATAAGCCTACGCAAAATTATTATTTATTTCTTAGTAATTTAAAGGGGAGTATGATAAATGATTGAATAATATATATTTTGGGAGGCATATTGCTCAATAATTAAAAAAGATATGTCTAAGGTTGGGCGGGCCTCAAAGGACATAAAGTACATCCTAAATGTCCGATAATTATTTCTAAGATCCGTTCTGTTTCAATTTGTTGTTGAGAGTAAATTGGTTTTTATTTAAATGTCGATAAACGTCCTTTAATTAATGTTGCGTAATGTTATGCTCTCTGTGTTCCCATCCCGGGGAGATATCGCAAGCTGGCTGGCGCAAACAGCTACACCGCACAGTGGGCCAGAAAGTTCACATTTTGACCAAAAATCTGTCATTTTTTTCACTGCGTAGCTAGAAAGCTGAAATTTGGCCATTATGTTCTTAAAAGATTAAACTTTTAAAAAAACAAAATTTAAATTTTGTACTATTTTTTTAAGATTTAGAAAATCGAAGCCAAAGTTGAAAAATATTTCCTATTTTTGAGTTTTTTATTTATACAAAAAAAACTACTGCAGGGATTCAACCCAATTTAACACAAACTCAACAACAAAAGATCGCAACTAAGAAAAAAATATATCCTTAAAAAAATATAAAGTGGTTAAATATTTATCAACCTTTAAATATGGCAACTTTCCGTGAGAACTACGTAAAAGTTTATAAAAAACTCGAACGGAAAAAATTTTTTTACCGCTAACTTTGTTGCGTCTTTACTTTTGCAAACCCAAAATATTAAAAAAAAATAACTTTTTGGCTGCTAAATCATATTTTAACACCAGGATGTACAAGTATGCAACAAAATGTTGATTTGGTTGTTTTGTATAGAACTTTGGTTGTTTTGTATAGAACATTTGGAGTGAAGCATACTTTTAGGCCCTTTTAAGTTCACAAATTCACTAAAATCATGTTCGACTTCCAATTGGGTCTCAACTTTGAAAATTCATAAAAAAAAATAAAGAGAGAGTCGCACAAAACCCGCGCCCCCGGGCGGCTTGACAACTGATCAAATAATTTGTTTTAAAAGTTTTACTCAAATCGCGAAGGGTACTTTTAGCAGGTTTAAAGCAAAGTACCTACATTTTTATAAAAAAAAACAGATAAACTTGTAGATTTTTTAAATTTTTAAAAGATGTGTTTGGAATAATTTCAATATTTTTTTTTGCTTATTCCTATATATAAAACTGTGAAATTTTTTTAAATGTTTCATATTGCTGTAGGCAACGACATTTTGGGTGTTACGAAGTTTTAACTTTAAAAATATGTCATAAAAAACGTACAAATCAATTTGTTTGAAAAGTTGGCATAAAATAGCTTAAAGTATTCTAAACAAGATCCCATTGTAGTTTTATTAAATTTCTTTAAAAAAAGGTGTTTTTATGACTTACCTGATAAATATTATCAAAAAGTATTTTTTTCATTTTATGTTTTTTAGAGCTGTTTACATTTATCTTTTTTTCCTATTAGAATGACAATATATGATAAAATGTTGTTTACAAAGTGTCGTTTACATGTTGAACTATTTTCTCAAGACAACAAAAAAATACCAAAACGTGGCTAAAAGTTAAGACAACCACATAATTTAGCTTGCGTAACGTCCGCAACAAATTATCTTAATTTTTATTAAGGGGGGACATCTGAGTAACATTTTTTAAAAATCGAACATTTTTTTTTTCGCTTTAATTATTCTTTATGGTTTTAAAAATAACATATCAAAAGATAGAGTCCGGCAAAAGTCTCTAAGTATCGAAATTTTCCATTCTGCGGCGATGCCTCACAGGTATATCCCATGGAACCATTTGCGTTTAAACGCGTTTTTCTCGAAACCACTTTTTTTAGCTGGCCGGAAACCTAACTCGAACAAATCTTAGCCGATCGATCTGAAATTTTGACAGTATATTCAAAATACCTATGTCTATCGACACACGTAGGATTTTTTCGATATTTTGCTTACTTTTTTTTTTATTAACAATTTTGTGACGTTTTTTTCGTGAAAATTGTAATTTTTTTTCAATCACTCACCATTTTGCAAAAAATCAAAATATCGAAAAAATCCTACGTGTGTCGATAGACATAGGTATTTTGAATATACTGTCAAAATTTCAGATCGATCGGTTAAGATTTGTTCGAGTTAGGTTTCCGGCCAGCTAAAAAAAGTGGTTTTGAGAAAATGCTGCACAGCCGCCATTTTGTTTTTGATTTGTTCCAAAAAAATTTTATTTTGTACTTCACATCTTATATTATAAAACCTTCTTTACAAATTTTCGATTGGCTTTTTCATTTGGCCAAAAAAAATTTCAGAAAATCCGATTTTTTTTTTTCAGGTACTCAGATGTCCCCCCTAAACGTAACTACTTATCTTTATTTTTTAAACTGCATTGACACGGTCATACATACATACATACATACATACACTTCAATTTTTGTCATCGTACATTTTTAGTTTACTATTCTTGATTCGTTTAAAAATGTGCAAACGCACATGAGCATCAAATCATGACTTACATTTTTTTTTAAACGTCCGCAACGGGACTTTAAACAAGCATGACTTTCTTTCAAAAACAGTTAACCTTTCATTTTTAAATTAGTTCAAAAGTACAAGAAACTGCATATGGCAAACATTTCATTTAAATGTACCCTCGTCAGCGGCAGCTGTGTCAGTTCTAAGAAGCAAATTCACGTACAACATTACGTCCGCTACGCAGGATATACATCTAAACACCTATAAACACCTATTTTCGTACGACTATTTCGTAAATCTATTCTGGTGAACTAGACTTTAAATATATTCTTATGCCCTTTCAAAATCTAAAATTATACACTTAGAAAACTATAAGAATAACTATGAATTGTTTTGAAAATTATTGGAATTATTAAACTGTAAACATGTATTCAAATTATTGCTTGATTTCTTTATTTGTTTCTTCATCAGTAGAGTATGTGTAGGTCAGGGTTAATATGAGTTAAAACAAGAACTTGTAAAAGGTCATATTATTTAATACGATAAAGGAAAGGGGGATATAGAAATGGGATGACCCACATCTGATTTACCTGGCTATAGTCGGTAGCCCATTACAGTTATTTTCTTTTGAAAACCATGCAACCAATACAACAACAACAGCAACAGGGAAACCACCCACATTTCAACCGTAAATACAGACATTATTTGGTACATTTGACCGTTTATACAGTTAAAAATTGCAAAAACATAATACACGTACCATAATTTTAAAGCAAATTTACTGTAAAAGTTGGTTGATTCAACCAACGGAGGTTTTTTCTACATATATAAGTATTTTGTGTTTATTGCTATTTCTTATGTCCACAACATAAACACACATAAAGTGGTTGTAGTAGGTAAGCCCAATCTGGACACAATTAGGTACCAATGTTTGGCCAACAATAGTTTATAAATACAGGGATTGGGTCCAGTCTCAAGAATTGCATGTACGAGTGATGAAAGGTCCAAAAACCCCAGAGCGCACACTCATAATAATGCAGGAACTTATTTTAGAGAAATCCAGGAGCTCAGACTGGGTTAAAATATCCTTGCAACTTCTATTCTTTGTTATTTCCTGTTTGGGTAGATCGAACACTTTGATCTTTCTTGTTGTTCCTCACAGCGGGCAAAAAAACAGCGTGCCTACTCTTTAGGGAAACTTTAAAAACGTTCGATCATCATCTTAGCTGTGCAACCCTTAGGAGCCAAGTAGGGAAGCTGGTTAGCTAGAACGCTATCGATTCTCGTGTGAAAACATGCAATTATGGTTTTATTTGTATTATTCTGAGTTTGCATTTACAAGTTTTTTGTTTTGTGTTCGGAATATTTAGAGCTGCCCTCATTCTAACGTGATTTCGTTTTTTGTAGCTTTAACAATGATGTGAAACTACAGTTTGCGGATAACCCACCGGCGCGAAGTGTTTGATAGTATATACACATAACGTCACTTAACTACTTAACTATTTAATTTTAAGATTTTGGCGTAAAACCCCTCTTAAAAAGTGCTTTTCACATTTATTTAAATGGTAGATAAGTATAGAAAAAACGTAGATGAAATCTTAATAAGAATGGATCCGACTTCGTTGATTTTTTGACTCTTTTATGCCATTATTATTGTATTTTTTTAACTTTTATTGAATTTTTGTCCTTCGGAATTTCCTTAATAAATATCCAGTAGGCAATTAAAAATAAACGTTTTTCTGTGTAGGTACTATTTGTTCCTACTCTAATAATTTTGTTAAAATCTTACTCGATACTCGAAGAGTAAGCAAATCCTGTAAACGTTGCAAATGTCTGTCCGTCCGTCCTTCCGTCCCTCCGTACGACCGTCGAGCTCTCGGGAACCATAAAAGCTAGAGCCTCCAAACTTGCACACAGACTTCTATATACCCCACGCAGACCAAGTTTGTTTAAAAACCCGACCACGCCCCGCGGAACTCTGTGGTGCCCACATTTTTAATGCAAGAAAAGAGAGGCCTTAAAAAATTTTGTTTTTACTAAAAATATCTTGTGTATACAAGTGCTTCAAAAATATATTGCACTTGAAAGTAGGCAACAATTTTTTAAGAGGGCTTGCGACTTTAGCGTTTTTTCTTGTTCTGTTTTTTTTAAAGAAAGCAATGAATATCGCAAATCTGATGGTCGGGAAACCCACCTATAGGTTTTTTTCTTGTTTCCTCTTGGGGTAGGGTACGCTTAGAAAAAAAATTAATTTTTATTTAATTAGTTAACTAGTTTTTAAGCCTTTAAATTATCCCAGTCGCTACATTTTTCTAGTTATTAAAATTATAATTTTTTGGTGTTGAAGATTCAATCTTTATTAGTTTCGCAAGTTTTTTAAAAATGTTTTGGTTTTATTTCCGAACTATTTCGACATTGGCAAAAACTAACTTTTTAACTAATCTGCTATGTTAGCCTATCCCAATTCAAGCTGTCATGTATCTCACCGTCTGACGAAGTAACGTCCTGCGTTTTTAAAGTATGTTTTTCCTAAAGGTCAAAAGGTAGGAAAAAGCGAAGCTCAAAGTTCAACTTAACTGGCCATAATGAAAAAATTTACTTTTGACCAATATTTTTGGTTGGAAGTGAAAAAACTCATTTGGTGTTAGTCAACAACTCTCAAGTGGGCCACATAAATTTCGTTAGTAAGAATCTTATTTTCTAGCTTTCTAGATTAACAAGAGAAATAAAATGAACTAATGTTAACCGGTTTAAGGAATTCGGAGTTTTATAGAAGTTACATTTTTGTTTTTTTGATTACGTTGCATTTAGTCATTATTTACTATCTACATGATATTGTTTTTCCCGATAATCCAGAAAAATATTTTCTAAAAATTAAAAAATAAAAACAATGCTTTGAAATTTTAGTTTTTGTTGAAACAAAAACAAGAAAACAATAATGTGAAACGGACGGACAAACGGAATAAAAACAAGAAAGAACGCTGTAGTCGGGTTTCCCGAATATCAGATTTGCGAAACTCATTGCCCTCTTTAAAAAAAAACAAAACAAGAAAACACGCTAGAGTTGAAGCCCTCTTCAAAAAAAAGCGTAGCGTACTTTTGAGCGCAATAAATTGTATACACAATTCCTTGAAACTGGCCAGATGGTAAGAATTAGATATCTGCGTAGATATTTTCATTACAAACAACATTTATTAAGGCCACTTTTTTCTAGCATTAAAAATGTGGGCATTGGTTTGTGGGCGTTAAAAGGGGCGTTGTCGGGTTTGAAACATCTTTATCTACGTGGGGTATACAGAAGTGTGCTGGGCGGTTTGTTACGTATTGCAATTAAGTGAAAGTGCATAGCATTTTGGTCTTGCCGGAGGACTGCAATGTTTCAAAATATTAATCCCAAAACCCTCACACTATCATACCATCAATATTTAAACACAAAACCGATGATTACAATCCTCTTTTATTTGTCCGAAAATGTAATAAATCATATGTTTTGAAAAGTGCGCCAAATGTCAGCTGTTTTTAAAAAAGTTAGGGTAGACCGGGGCAGGTTGTTGCACGGGGCACGTTGTCAAAACGTCCTTTTTGAAATAACTAAGAACGAGATGGCAGCACCCGTCATACCATAGACGTGCGTGTGTGTGCCCATCATTTGACTGTGTAAAGTGTTGACATTGCCGCAAGTGTTTTCCCGCAATTTCACGAAAACATTTTTTTTTGGAGCGTAAGTACAATTTTATTACCTTACATTTAGCGTTCCCGACAAGAAGCCCTTTGTTTCACAGTATTGAACCTTACATTTCCTTAAAGTACCTGCTTTTACGAATCCAATACTATATCTAACCTTTCAAACATCTTAAACGCGTCGGCCACGAGGCCGCTGGAAGTAAAAAAAGTACCCTCGGGGCAAGTTGTCACAAATTTTACGGGGCACGTTGTCAGAAATGCTTTCGTAAGTTGAATTTAAGAAAAAAGCTTGCTAACAAATACCAACATTTTTTGGTTGGGAAAAAGAGGCAAACAAAACCCAAAAATGTAACTGCGAAAAACAAACTGGCCAAAATTCAACCGAAAACAAGGCCCCAACATAATTCTTCCAAGAAAACTGATTACTGTGAATCTACTGACTCCGACTAATGTTACTTCTTTGTACTTTTCATGACTTTTTGTACTTTTCATCAAATGCGGTTGCAAATTTTTTAGCGAATAAAAGTTAAAAAAAAACCAAATATGTACGATGACAAAAATTGGAGTGGAATTTATGACCATATCAATGCAGCTTAAAAAAGAAAGATAAGTAGTTCCGTTAATAAAGATAATCTTAATTACACTCAGGGCCACAGAGAGGGGGGGGGAGATGGGTGGGTTTCCCCCGGGCCCGGAGTTTTTACAAGGGCCCGTGAATTTCGGAAAGCAGTAATTTGATTGACGATTTTGACTGTTTGCAAAGGATGAATCCTTAAAAATTTCCTTAACATAACATGCTTGTTGCAGCTCTGCAGCTGCAAACTATTGGGAGGGCTAAGGTCTTGGTTTTTCAATCGAAGGTACAGTTCTTTATGAATGTTGTCTCAGAATTTTCAGTTTCTTTTTTTTTTTAATTTACTCATTCATATGCAGCAAAACATTCGATCCCTTTAAGAACAGTTAAGCTTTAAATGCATTTTTCTTAAAATGACTTTTTCAAAGTCGGGTTCCCGGATAACTCAAAAATGTATGCACCGATCGGTTTAAAATTTTACAAACGTGTTTAAAATACAAGTGACTCCCAGCCAACTATCAGTTTTTTTTTTTGCTTCAAATCGATCTACAGCGACAAAATTATGAGTTTTTTAGGCTAAAATACGTAATTAAAAAAAAAGCCGAAAAAAATTCATTAAATTAAAAAACATGGATACCCCCGGGCCCTGATTTTCTCTCTGCGGCCCTGATTACACTATATCTATCAAGCTAAATACCCACGTTTTATAGTTTTTTTGGCTTGATAAATTAATTCAACAAAATGTCATTATATATTGTCGTTCTATTAGGAGAACATTACCATAATAACAGGTATAAAAACTGAACAAAAGAAACCAAATACTCAACAAAATCTTGTAGACATATGTATGTAAATATATTAGCTTTTTTCGTTTTTCGGGCTGGTTCAAATTTCACAGATGTGCATATGTACATCGCTTTAGTGCACCCCTCGTTAATACTACAAAAATACTGGTGAATCAACATTGCCGCCCTGCTAAAATATCGCACTCTTTTTTCTCCTTTGTTGTTTGTATTGAACATATCTACACAGTTATCTAAAAATTTTTAAAATCTGGCCATTTTCAAAAATTGTTCACACAAGGCTGCACTTTTTTTTCTTGTTTTGTTTGTTTTTAAGGGGGCAATGAGTATCGCAAATCTAATAGTCGGGAAACCCGACTATAGCGTTCTTCCTTGTTTTTTATGTTGTTTAAATTATTGGCCGACATGTGAGTGGCAAGCTGCTGGGTGGTTTGTTTCGAATTGCACTTGAGGGGAAATGGATAGTTTTTTTTCCAAATATCAATCCCAAAAACCTAATGCTATCATACCGTCAATATTTAAACAAGAAAACAATTAAAACAAAAATTGTCCAAACATAGAATAAGACATTAGTTTTGAAAAGTTAAAATGAATTTTTTTGAATTTGTTTGAATGCCACATATTTCTTTATGGGAGACCCCGTGTAAAAACACAACAATGTAGAAATATGTGCCAGTGGAATAGCGAAAAATAATTCTTAATGTTCTAGTGAGTTAAAAGTAGCAAATAACCCTTAACCCCTTCAGGACCATTGTTGCCTACAGGCAACATTGGCTTTACTGTAAAAAGTAACTTATGCGTAGCTAATTTTAATTTTGTCCTGTTTCTGTCTTTACTTGAACAGTTTTTAGCTGTTCGATTTGTAAAGTTGTTACCTATAAAACTATACTGTTCAGGCCCAATGTTGCCTATAGTCAACTTTTTTTAGGGACATGCCAAGATACGCAAGACCTTAACATTTATTTCGGTAAATATTTGTTGTCATATTAATAATAATATACGGGGGTGCCACAGAAACCGTTCCTCCCGAAGAGGGTTGGAATTTACATAGAGAAGGGGTTGGACATTCGGTTGGAATTCGGGCGGAACGGTTTCTGTGGCACCCCCGATAAAGTCCAATATTTTTTAAGTAACCCCATTTAATTTTTTCCTGAAAGGGTTAAAAGAAATGAAATTATCAAATCAAAATAAAAAGAACAAAAAACGGTTTATTCGGGTTACCCTACTGTCAGATTCCCGTTACTCATTGCCCTCCAAAAAAAAAAAACTTCCCTGCATACAGGCTCACGTTCTTCCCGAGATCTCGACGTTTGATCGAACGGACGGACAGACAGACATTTGCAACTTAAGGTTTATCTTTTACCCTTCAAGTAACGGGAACAAAAATATCGACACCACTGATGTCCACACCAGACCCCTACAAAAAGTCATACACTGACTTGAAAACATGTAACACAAATTTATTTTCTCACTTAAACGGTCCGTATCTTCTCTTCTAAGCAACGCACGCTCAGGATCTAAGTTTCATTTTATTTGTTACTTATTTAAGGGGGGGCATCTGAGTAACTGAAAAAAAAAATCGGCTTTTCTGAAATTTTTTTTGGCCAAATGAAAAAGCCAATCAAAAATTTGTAAAGTAGGTCTTATAATATTAGATGTGAAGTACAAAATAAAATTTTTTTGGAACAAATCAAAAACAAAATGGCGGCTGTGCAGCATTTTCTCAAAACCCCTTTTTTGAGCTGGCCGAGTAGAAAACTCGCACAAATCTTAACCGATCGATCTGAAATTTTGACAGTATATTCAAAGTACCTATGTCTATCGATTCACGTAGGATTTTTTCGATATATTGATTTTTTGCAAAATGGTGAGTGATTGAAAAAAAAATTACAATTTTCACGAAAAAAACGACACAAATATATTGATAAAAAAAAAGTAAGCAATATAAAAAAAAAATCCTACGTGAATCGATAGACTAAGTATTTTGAATATACTGTCAAAATTTCAGATCGATCGGTTAAGATTTGTACGAGTTTTCTACTCGGCCAGCTCAAAAAAAGTGGTTTCGAGAAAAACGCGTTTAAACACAAAAGGTTCCATGGGATATACCTGTGAGGCATCGCCGCAGAATGGCAAATTTCGACACTTAGAGACTTTTGCCGGACTCTATCTTTTGATATGTTAATTTTAAAACCATAAAGGATTATTTAAGCGAAAAAAAAATTTTCGATTTTTAAAAAAAGTTACTCAGATGTCCCCCCTTAAGTATGTTTTCTGAAAATGTAAAGGCATTTGAAAAGCCGGAAGAAATATGAAAAATAAATATTTAAAATAAGTGATAAATCATTGTATAGCGTGCAAAACTGTAACATTTACTGTTTTGCACGCTTTACAATGATTTTATTGATCATTTTTTAAAAATGTGTTTAAAGACCTTTATATTTTTTAGTTCCACAAAAAAATTGGGCATACTATGGGTGTAGCGTTGCACAAGTGCAGGAAGATAAGCGTTCCATAAATAACTTGAATTTTTCTAAACACATGTTTTAACCATAAAATGGTCACAAAATAACTTTTTACGGCTCGAAGCTTAAAGAAAAGCTTTTTTTTATGTTGTTGTTATGAATCGATCAAATAATTTTTGATAATTGTGAGTACTAAAAACTGGCCAAGTAAAGACACAAACAGCTTAAAGCTTCAATTACTTGGGTGGGTTAGTGAGGTTATGTAACATTTTGTAAGTTTTTTATACTATAACATAAATTTTTGTAAGCATGAATCAGCTTGTTTAATTACTCACTAAGTTATAGTTACAAGGTGTTTTATAGAACAAAATTTCCATAGAAACATAGTTTAGATGCCACGTAGCAATGTCTTGATTACCAACTACGACCGTATCTAGAGTTATCTTCGTCCGATTTAAATGACTAATACCTCATTTTGTTGGGAATTTACTGAGTAATCAAACAAGTCGATTTATGTTTAAATTATTCTTTAAGTTCCGAGCCGCAAGATCAATTTTATGACCAGTTCAAGGTTTAATTATGTGTTTATAAAATCCAAGTTATTTACGGAACGCTTATCTTTGTACATTGTACATTGTACAGCGCACTGTGGGCCAGAAATGTCACATTTTGGCCAAAAATACCTTTTTTTTTAAGAAATTGAATAAAACTAAAAAGGGATCTTGTTTAGAATACTCTAAGCTATTTTATGCCAACTTTTCAAACAAATTAATTTGTAAGTTTTTTTATGGCATATTTTTAAAGTTAAAACTTCGTAAAATATTGGTCAACTTTTTGAAAATTACAGCCAAAATGTCGTTGCCTACAGCAAGACGAAACATTAACAAAATGTTCACACATACCTGATGTAGCAAGTAAAAAATACAATATTGAAATTATTCCAAACACATCTTTTAAAAATTTAAAAAATCTATAAGTTTAGCTGTTTTTATTTGCGATACTCGAAGAGTAAGCAAATACTGTAAACGTTGCAAATGTCTGTCTGTCCGTCTGTCTGTCCGTCCGTACAAACGTCGAGATCTCGGGAACTATAAGAGCTAGAACCACCAAATTTTGCATACAGACTTCTATAAGCAAAGCGCAGATCAAGTTTGTTTCAAAACCTGACAACGCCCCTTTTTACGCCCACAGACCGGAAAAAACTCTGTGGTGTCCACATTTTTAGTGCTAGAGAAAAGGCCCTTACAAATGTTGTTCGTATTGAAAATATCTACCCAAATATTGTTGTTCGTATTAAAAATTTTAAAATCTGACCATTTTCAAGAAATTGTGTATACAAATGCGTTGAAAATTTTTATTGCGCTCAAAAGTAGGCAAAACTTTTTTTTTAAGAGAGGGCGCTTAAAACTGATTGCGCATGAAAGTAGGCTACACATTATTGAAGAGGGCTAGCTAGCTGTTTTTAAAAAGGGCAATGAGTATCGCAAATCTTATAGTCGGGAAACCCGACTATAGCGTTCTTTCTTGTTTTTTATAAAAATGTACTTTGCTTTTAACCTGCAAAAAAACACCCTTCGCGATTTGAGTAAAACTTTTAAAACAAATTATTTGATCAGTTGTCAAGTCCCCCAGGGGCGCGGGTTTTGTGCGAATCTCTTAATGTTTTTTTTATGAATTTTTAGAGTTAGGCGTTGAGCATGCTCAAAAGCCAAACAAAACTGTCAAAGTCCATTTTTGGGAACTGTGCACACGTTAAAAGTATCCAAAACTCTTGGAATTTTCTTGTTTGGTAACTAAAATACATTATTTAAAATAAATTGCATACTTTTGAAGGCTTTTATAAAAGTTGATTTTAAGAGCTAAAATATTAAAAAATTCAATTAAATTAAAAAAATTTTTTTAACTGTTAATGTTTTAAAAAAAATTAACTAAGCTAAGCCCGTACTTAAACATTTTTTTAATTTCGATTTTTTCATAAGCTTTTTCGTAGTGCCTACGAAAAGTTGGCATATTTAAAGGTCGATAAAAATTTAACCACTTAATATTTTTTTAAGGACATATTTTTTTTAGTTGCGATCTATTGTAGTTGAGTTTGTGTTAAATTGAATGGAATCTCTGCAGTAGTTTTTTTTTTATAAATAAAAAACTAAAACATAGGAAATATTTTCAACTTTGGCTCAGATTATCTGTATCTTAAAAAAATAGTAGGGTAAATCCGGGACAAGTGCCCCACGTTTTTTAAAATCGAAATGGTTGTTTCACAAATATGTTTACGAGGGCTTTTGTGATTGTTGTAGGTCGAGTAGTATATCCAGAAGTAAGAACAACATTTTATTCATCAATATTTTACGTTACAAGCTTTCTGTGGGATGATTAAAAAAAAAGTAGCAAATTTGCTAGTTCAAAAATCTTCAGGGACAAGCGCCCCGCTTTTATTCTTAGGATTTAAATTATTTTGAAAACAACAACTCGCGAAAAAAAGCCATTACATTGATTCTACGGTACTTTCTAACACACATCAACACTTAATAATAATGATAAAAATAACAGATCTGGTTTTTAAAGATAATAAAAATAAAAGACTGAATTTGTCGATCGAGGTACCAAAATTGAATCAGAATACGAAAAATTTTATTTATAAAAAAAACATTAATAAACAATTGTAAATTATGTAAAAACACCATATAGAATATTTTTGTTAATAAATAATAACAAACGTTTACAACATAAAGTGCTCAAACCAGATTATCAGTAGGGCGTTTGTCCCCGAGAACAAGTGGGGCGCTTGTCCCGATTGCATAGCATATGAAAATTATTAATTAAAAAAATATTGGCGAACAGTAAATGTAAAAATAGTCATCTGCTAAATGATCTTGCTACGTAGGAAGGTTATGATACTTCATCTGACGTCTGTTGACATTTTGACGCTGAAATAACAAACATTTTTGAATCGCTAAATAAATTTTCGCCTGTTTTTGGACCTACTGCGTATGGATTTCATAAATTGTGAATAGTTAACTTACCAAAGTACGAATTTTCCACACAAGTTTTTCATTTTGACACTTAAACACAAGTTTTCCCTAGATGGCGCTGCAATCTTATCGATGCATGATAACAATAAACAAAGTGGGGCACTTGTCCCGGCGGGGCACATGTCCCGGATTTACCCTACAAAATTTAAGTTTTGTTTTTCCAAAAGTTTAATCTTTTAAGAACATAATTTCAGCTTCCTAGCTACGCAGTGGAAGAAATGCCAGATTTTTGGCCAAAATGTGAACTTTCTGGCCCACTGTGCAGCGTGGCAAACTGTAACACTTGACTTATTTTACATTTTTATTTGTCATAATTATTTCGGCTTTTCAAGTGATCGCTTGTGATCGTTTGGATTGAGCACTTGACTCGTTTGAGGTCGCTTGATATCGTGCGGGTTGACAATTTAAGGCTTCAAAAAATAATATATGTAGGTCAAACTGCCACCAGGTGGCGCATTTGCAACGGCCGCTAGGTAACATTAAAGACAAGAAAGAACGCTATAGTCGGGTTTCCCGACTATCAGATTTGCGATACTCATTGCCCTCTTAAAAAAAAAAAAAAAACATGAAAAACGATAGAGTCGCCACCTATTGCGGGCTACATAAACTACATTTGAAGTTTTTTACATTCACAAACACATTTATGGTATATGTACATATGTATGTAGACATGTATTTGCAGCATAGCTAAATGTTCTATAATAGTCCGGTCAATTTAGACATAACAAGAAAAAACGCTATAGTCGGGTTTCCCGACTATAAGATTTGCGATACTCATTGCTACTACTTGTAAGCGCAATCAATTTTTAGCGCCCTCTTAAAAAAAAATGGTTAGCCTACTTTCGGGCGCAATAAAAATATTTACGCACTTGTATACACAATTTCTTGAAAATGGCCAGATTTTCAAAATTTTTAGATATTTGAGTAGATATTTTCAATACAAATAACATTTATAAGGTTCTCTTTTCTCTAGTATTAAAAATGTGGACACCACAGAGTTTTGCGGTTTGTGGGCGTAAAAAGGGGCGTGGTCAGGTTTTGAAACAAACTTGATCTGCGCTTTGCTAATACAAGTCTGTGTGCAAAATTTGGTGGCTGTAGCTCTTATAGTTCCCGAGATCTCGACGTTTGTACGGACGGACGGACGGACAGACAGACATTTCAACGTTTACAGTATTTGCTTACTCTTCGAGTATCGCAAATAATAAAATATCTGTTAGCCGGCCAGTTAAAACATCAACACAACGTGTACGTAAATTCAGAGAGCGAAAAAGGCTTTAAAAAATGCAGCTAGCCAAGAGTTGAATATCTCATCGTCCATCATCACAAAAACTAAACTAAAAACTCCAGCAGAGTGTAGTCGTTTGTTTGTTTCAAAACCTGACCACGCCCCTTTTTACGCCCACAAACCGAAAAAACTCTGTGGTGTCCACATTTTTAGTGCTAGAGAAAAGTGGCCCTTACAAATGTTGTTCGTATTGAAAATATCTACCCAAATATCTAAAATTTTTAAAATCTGACCATTTTCTAGAAATTGTGTATACAAATCCGTTGAAAATTTTTATTGCGCTCAAAAGTAGGCAAAAACTGATTGCACATGAAAGTATGCTACACATTATTGAAGAGGGCTAGCTAGCTGTTTTTAAAGGGGGCAATGAGTATCGCAAATCTTATAGTCGGGAAACCCGACTATAGCGTTCTTTCTTCTTTTTAATTGTTTCACATTCTCGCACCACAATTTTTGGCATTGTGCTCAACTGATGTCACAGAATTTCTGTGACAGAAATGATTTCACCTTAAAAATCGTATTCTTACACAAGCAAGCTCATTCTATTTTTAAACGCTTTATATTAGTTTCACTTGTGGCTGGCTATCTGGCTATCTGGCTGCGTAACACTTTTTGGTTTGCATGCAGGCCTGCCAACTTGTTTTTTTTACCGATAATTTATCGATATCTATAAAAGAGCGCGCTCTTTTAAACCGGAAAGCGTTTTTTTTAGTTTTTTAAAACTATTAAAATTATTAGATTTTACTCTCTCAACTTTGTGCGAGCGCATGGTGCAACTATATGTGTAAGGTGGTCTCAACGAGAGAGCTGCTCTCTTTTGAGGACGTTATTTGTGCCAGTCTCTATCTGGCTACCTCATTCTACCGATTGAGAGAGACAGAGAGGTAAACATATTTAACGTCCTCAGCAAAGCGGACGAGACCACATATATTCGCACCATGTGCGAGCGCGCTCAGAGCGAAGAGAGGAAAGAAGAGAACAGAGAGAACGTTCGTCAGCGGTGAGAGAGGGACAGGAATATACATATACATTTTTCTCATTTACGTTCGCCCTGTCTTACTCTCCCTCAATCGGACTCGATCGCTCTATCTCTCTTTTTCGACTTTTTCGTTTCATTTTCATGACGTTTCATTTGTACAAATTTTACCCTCATGCGCCTAAAGAAGTTTCACTTCAAAAAATAATTTTAATTTAATTGAATTTTTTAATATTTTAGCTCTTAAAATCAACATTTATAAAAGCCTTCAAAAGTATGCAATTTATTTTAAATAATGTATTTTAGTTACCAAACAAGAAAATTCCAAGAGTTTAAAATACTTTGACAGTTTTGTTTGGCTTTTGAGCATGCTCAACGCCTAACTCTAAAAATTCATAAAAAAAACATTAAGAGATTCGCACAAAACCCGCGCCCCTGGGGGACTTGACAACTGATCAAATAATTTGTTTTAAAAGTTTTACTCAAATCGCGAAGGGTGTTTTTTTGCAGGTTAAAAGCAAAGTACATCTTTATAAAAAAAAACACCTAAACTTATAGATTTCTTAAATTTTTAAAATATGTGTTTGGAATAATTTTAATATTGTATTTTTTACTTGCTAAATCAGGTATGTGTGAAACTTTTGTTAATGTTTCGTATTGCTGTAGGCAACGACATTTTGGCTGTAATTTTCAAAAAGTTGACCAATATTTTACGAAGATTTAACTTTAAAAATATGCCATAAAAAAACGTACAAGTCAATATGTTTGAAAAGTTGGCATAAAACAGCTTAAAGTATTCTAAACAAGATCCCATTTTAGTTTTACTAAATATCTTAAAAGGTTGGCAAAAATCCTATAGCTGAACCCTCCACGAGGGTGCCAACTGGTAATGGTGCTCCAGTGTCCCTCGGGACGGCACCAGCTAAGATCTGGGATTCGCAGACTGGGGCGGAGCTTTCTCCATAGCCATGCCACATGTCTCTGCGATCTCTTATCATGGCTAAGGTGAAGGGCTGGATCAAGGTGTCATGCGACCCGTGCCGATGATCAACCTGGCTGGGGGCCCTTTAAAAATAGCCCAGTCGCAAACGGAGCATCCGGATACCTGGCGCCCTCCGGATCAGCTAGCCTTACCTCCCGTAGCGCGGATCTCTGCGGGAGGTGGACCACCCTTTCTCCGCAGCTCGTGGGAACAATTATGTACCAAACAGTAAATAAAAAGACTAAGAAGGAGACCGGCACTCCCTTAAATCCGGCGAGGACCGAGGGTCCA
Source organism: Drosophila oshimai (assembly GCA_018150695.1). Classification (NCBI taxonomy): domain Eukaryota; kingdom Metazoa; phylum Arthropoda; class Insecta; order Diptera; family Drosophilidae; genus Drosophila; species Drosophila oshimai. The sequence continues at coordinate 4,875 of JAECWM010000122.1, read as the reverse complement.
CAGACAGGGGTTACTGAACCCAAAGTCAACCAAACGGCAGGAGGAATGACAGAGCTCACTGGGGCTAAAGTCAACTCCACCCCGGCGAAACAGCCAACTGGGCTCAATCGCCCTCTGGTCCGAGGCAAGGTGGTGACCGAAACCGACACTCCTGTCACCTCGAGCGAACAGCAAGGTGCTACCACAAGCGCAGCTGCAGCTCAGTCGGGTGCAGGGGCGAAGGCGAGGCCATCCACAAGCAAGGCCAAGATGGATAGGTACGGGGAGAGGAAATCCGCCGCGGCCATCCTTAAGAGGCAAGCACACAGCAACATCACCACCCCCTCAGCGGAGTGGCTAAAGAAACTGGATTGGGCTAAGTCTGTGTTGCCCAATTTCGTATTGGAGAGGCCGAAGGAGGACCCTAAAAATCCCAAACGGCAGCGCTCCCAAGAAAGTGCGGCTCAAAATGCCCCGAATAAGATTCGCACGCTCGTGCCCGTCGTGCCGAACAAAAGCTTCGCAGAAATGGCAAAGGACAAGATCCTTCTAGGAGTCCTGGACCAAGGCGACGCTGAGGGTAGAATACCGAGAAGCCAATGGAAGTGGGTTGAGGCAGCACTGGCTGTGCAATGCTTCGAGGTGCTGGAAGCGGACCCTGGTCCCCCACCAATCTGCAAAGATGCAGGGTGGTACCAGGGTAACGTCAAGGTGATGGCGTGCGAAGGGGCTAGGTCGGCAGAGCTACTGAAAGCGGCCGTATCTAGACTGGGTGAGGTCTACCCGGGTGCCAAGCTGGTCGCTGTCGACTGGAAGGACGTCCCGAGTAGGCCAAGAGCCGTTATATGGGTCCCGTCCTCCTTTAAGGAGCCGGAGAAGATCCTGGCGATGTTGCAAAGATGCTACCCCAACCTGCCGTCCTCCGACTGGAAGGTGGCGAAGGTGGAGGAGACGCAGGGCCCCTTGCGTCAGGTGGTAATCATCCTTAATAAGGACTCCGCTGCACCCATTGATGCAATGCACGGAGAGCTAAACTTCGGTTTTAGCTCGGTGCGCATCAGGGTGTACAAGTCAGACACCAAGCAGAAGGACGAGCCTGGTGTTGAAGAAGTGCTGGCCACCGAGATGGAAGAGCCAGGCAGGGATGAGGAGGACTGCGAGTCGGTGATATCCGATGCATCCCTTCTCCAGGGCTTCAGTAAGCTGGGTCATGGGAGTACTGACTCCATGGGCGAAGTTTTCGCTGAGGACCTGGATGCTGACGCGACGGTTGTGGAGGCAAATCAGCACGATGTCTCTGAGAGTCGTGCAGATAAACCTCCACCATTGTAAAGCAGCCTCCGCTTCCCTCATGCTTCGTCTAGCGAGAGACGAAGCCGACCTGGTGCTGATCCAGGAACCCTGGATTGTATCCAATAGGATATGCGGACTCAGCACCCCTAAATACAAGCTACTCGTAGCTCAAGGAGAAGGTAAAACCCGTACTTGTATTTTAGCTAAAAGGCACCTTAGTGCATTTATGCTTTATAATTACAGCGATGCGGACACCACAGCGATAAGTCTGGAGCTCCAGGAAAGGTCGCTATGTGTGGTGTCAGCGTACCTGGCGTACGACATCATGGACCCAATACCGGGTCACAAGCTGAGGGAACTTGTAAAGGTTTGTGAAGATCGTGGCACTGGCCTATTGATCGGATGCGACGCAAATGCCCACCATGAGATGTGGGGCAGTACCAATACAAACGAGAGGGGTGAGTTACTTTTTGAATACCTTCTCTCCACCAACTTACTTATCTGCAACAGGGGAAACGACCCCACTTTTGTAATCAAGGACAGGGAGGAGGTCATAGACCTAACCCTTACCTCAAACTTCATGCATGACCAACTTATAGGGTGGAGTGTTTCTAAAGAACACTCCTTCTCAGATCACAAATATATCGACACAAAATTATGTGCGCCCAATCCTGACCCAGTAACGTTCTCAAACCCCCGCAGAACCAACTGGCCAGCCTTCAAAAACAGACTGGCTAAGGCCCTACCAGCTCCTCCAGAGCAGATTCCTCCATCGGAGGAACATCTCACTACCTCACGACAGCCTTCACTGAAGCCTGTAACAATGCATATAAAGCATCCTGTCCAATCAGCAAGCCGAGAGGCAAATGGAGACCACCCTGGTGGAAACAAGAAATAGACAAGCTGAGGGTAGAATGTAGGAAACTCTTCAACAGCGCAAAAAGACTAAGTTGTGAACAGAACTGGTCAGAATACAAACACAGTCTAGCTCAATTCAAAAAGCTCACTAGGCAGGCAAAAAGAGAGGATTGGAGAAAATTCACTTCGGGAATTGAATCCTCTTCAGAAGCCGCAAGATTACGAAAGGTACTCTCAAAGTCATCCTCAAATCTGGGCTATCTCAAGAGACAGGACGACTTATGGACTTCTTCTAGCGAAGAAACACTTACACTATTACTAGATACGCATTTTCCAGGTAACACCTTAGGTCCCCACACAAGCGACCCTCAACCATGCCACTCGGTCAAAGTATTGGATGGCATCATGACTGAAACTAACATTAAATGGGCTATAAATAGCTTCGCTCCCTACAAATCTCCAGGTCCCGATGGGATATTTCCGGCACAATTGCAGCAAGGGGAAGATCTTGCTGTCCCCTGGCTAAAAGCCATCTTCACGAACATCATGGCGTTAGGCCATATTCCCCCTTCTTGGCTAACGTCCAAGGTAGTATTTATACCCAAGGCCGGCAAAGCCTCACACACAACACCGAAGGATCTCAGGCCAATAAGCCTGTCCTCATTCCTTCTGAAAACCTTGGAAAGATTGATAGGGCTATACCTAAGAACATCAATCAATCCCTCTCTGCTATCTGAATCTCAGCATGCATACCGCAAAGGCAAATCGACAGAAACCGCACTTCACTCTGTCATATCCAGTATAGAAAAATCCTTGCAAGACAAGAAATATACCCTAGCCGCCTTCTTGGACATAGAAGAAGCCTTCAATAACATCGACTCAAAGGCAATAACCAATGCTATGCTGAGCCTTGGAGTAGATGCTCAGTTGGTGAGATTAGTCACACAGCTGCTACTGAGCAGAAAAGTGACCTCATCACTGGGAGCATCTACTCTGTGCAGGCATGTCAGCAGAGGTACTCCTCAAGGGGGGGTACTCTCTCCGCTTCTATGGAACCTAGCAGTAAACACGCTGCTTCGAGACATAGAAGATGGGGGGTGCAAGATTGTTGCTTATGCAGACGATGTGGTTGTCATGCTGCGGGGAAAATTTCCGCAAACCCTTTGTGACGTTATGACAGTCAAACTAAGAAAACTGTCAAGATGGGCATCTGAAAGTGGGTTAAACGTAAACCCAAGTAAAACCGATCTTATTCTCTTCTCCAGGAAGTATAAGATCCCTAAGTTATCTGCCCCAAAACTAAATGATTCCGTTCTAGAGTTTAGCGACAGTGCAAAATACCTGGGGCTTGTACTAGACAAGAAACTGAACTGGAATCTCACTATAGCGGATAGAGTGCGTAAAGCCAACATTGCACTCTTCACCTGCAAAAAGGCAGTAGGCCTCAAATGGGGTATGTCCCCGTCTGTAGTTAGCTGGTTATACAGCGCCATAGTAAGACCCATCCTCCTGTATGGGGTATCCATTTGGTGGCCAGCGCTGCTGTATAGTTCCAAACTCAAGGCACTCAACAAGGTGCAAAGGGTAGCGCAACTATACATGACAGGAGCTCTTAGAACAACCTCTAGTGAAGCGCTCAACGCTATTACTAGCATATCCCCAATTCTTCTGGTGGCAAAAGAAATCGCCACCATCACAGCACGACGTCTGAGAGACGCAAACTGCTGGACAGTCCGTAAATACGGACACTCATCCATCCTACCAGAAGGCGCAAACATACAATTAACAGACTATTGCACACCCGTAGAACACACCTCTACAACGTTCAAAACAGCCTTCCCCTCTAGGGAGGACTGGGCGGCAAGCCCCTTTGGACAAAATGAATGTATAAATTTCTTCACAGACGGCTCCAAACTCGACAATCGAGTTGGAGGAGGAGTCTTCTGTGAACAACTTAGTATCAAAATACACTTCCGTCTTCCGGACCACTGCAGCGTTTTTCAGGCAGAGATTCTCGCCATAAGCGAGGCTCTCAGCTGCCTACGCCACTCTAACCTTACAAACGGAGTAATTAACATTTACTCAGACAGTCAGGCAGCAATAAAGTCAATTCGTGCGCTATCTTCAAACTCGACGATAGTGAACAACTGCCGCAAATCTCTTCAAGAGATGGCACAGCAGTTCGTTATATCCCTAATCTGGGTGCCAGGGCACCAAAACATTGAGGGGAACGAAATAGCTGATGAACTGGCCAGACGCGGCACTACCACAGTTCTCCTTCCAGACAAGGAGGACTTCCGTATGCCACTAGCCACTTTTAAGCTCAGGACAAGGGAGGGTTTCAGATCCCTTGTACAAGAAACATGGGATAATACCACTCACAGCAACATTAGTCGCCAAACATGGCCTAAGGTTGACGCCAAACGCACCAAAAGACTTTTCAGTCTACATCGCACACAGTGCACAGCTGTAATTAGAGCAATTACAGGCCACTGGCTCGTAGGAGCCCACGCATCCCGACTTAACGTCCTAAACAACGACTTCTGCAGAAGCTGCAAAATCGAGGAAGAAGTAGAATCAGTAGAGCACTTCTTCTGTTCCTGTGTGGCCCTTATCAGGCGCAGGAAAAAGTATATAGGAGAATATTTCCTTGACAATCTAGCTGAATTAGCAGCTGTTCCCCCGAAGAAAATAGCAGGTTTCATTAGAGAAACGGGCTGGGATTCTTTATAAATTCATGGTTTA